>CM075809.1:74084659-74253133 GCA_037975025.1 Excoecaria agallocha | reverse complement strand
TTATGAGGTGCAATTGCTGTAAGAAGATGAAATTCTTTTTTAGCAAATGGAAAGTTGGCTTCCAATTTGGACACAATCGAAGAATTTTGAGAGAAATGGATCTATATTTGCAAGCCAACAAATCCCTGATCAATTTTGGTTAAATTTTCAATTTGGAAGCTAAATTGGAATGCAATTGGATGGGATTTGATGGCTCGACTACAATGGCACCCAATATTGATGTAGTTGAGAATCAATAATTTCTGATTTGCCATAATTATTGTTTGGATGAAGTTCATCGCCATGAAAGAAAGCTACTATAAGAGAACAACAATGAAAACCTCAACAGATTCTGCTGAGAGCAGATGATCCTAAGATACCAATTTTGTCAAATAGATATAATTCCCATGATTTATTCATTCCACATATTTTTTTTCTGTTCCTGGAATTGTTTGTCAACCCCCTTCTCCCTTTTTTTTGCTGGTTTTTTATTGCTCAATTTTTTATTTTTTTATTTTTTTTGTGGCATCTCTGAAAATATCTTACTATTTCTATTTGTCAAAAGTGGGTGATGAACTTATTCCCTGCATAGTTTTGTACTAAATGTTCTTATTTTCTTTGAATTAAGCAGAACACGAAAGATAACCCTCCGTGCAATACTCTTTTTATTGGTAATCTTGGCGAGAATATAAACGAGGATGAACTAAGGGGTTTATTCAGTATGTAAGAATTTCTTAGCCTGGTTAGTTAATTTATTACTTCCAGCTATGAAGGGTGTGTGGTGATTTTGTGCAATTTGCTCATGCAGACAACCTGGCTTTAAGCAAATGAAAATTTTGAGACAAGAAAGGCATACTGTTTGTTTTATTGAATTTGAAGTAAGTTGCTATTAATCAGATATGCCCTTGTTTTGATTTTCCTTGAACACTCGGGGAATGTTTTTATAGTGGTTTTCCTGTGAATTCTGAGGTTTTGTTTTCAATTCTTGCAGGAAGTGAACAGTGCCACCAATGTGCACCGAAGTTTGCAGGGTGCTGTTATCCCAAGTTCTGGTTCTGTTGGCATGCGAATACAATATCCTTCGAGCTTATATTTTTCCTCAATGATAACTACCTTTTTCTAGTTTCTCTTCTATTTCTTTCTGATTCAAGTCTCATTCATTCATTTTAAGCTCAGTTAGGTAATTTGGCATAGCTAAAGCATTTGTTTTGGTTTTTCCTAATTTTCTTATTCAAATATCTCCTCCTTTCCTATCTCAGGATTCTGGCTGGCACATTTTATGGTTTCTTTCAATTTGACATGCTTCATATGTGTGCTGCTGGTACCATTTTTTTTTTTTTAAACTTGACATGTTTTAGTTTATTATTCTTATCCAGAAGTTCTTGTTTTCCTTTTACTGTCCATGAGTTCCAATATGTTATTACATTTTGACCTTTCATATCTTAATTTGATTGTAATTTGGTCTTAAGACCCTCAAGTCATAAGTTATTCAATTGAATTATATCTTGGGAACTAAAACCCCTTTATAAGATATTAGGGATGAAAGTGTATATTGGGCTGGACATCAAGGTGATGTTAGTGTTTACCTTAAATATTTTTATTGAAAATGAAACATGCATATATTTCCTTATTCTTGGGGAAAAGGCTGGGTAGGGAGAGGGTTGCTTTACTTCTAATTTTGTTTCTCTTTTTATGATTCCATAATGTATTTGTTCTCCTTGACTTGTAACTTACATATTCAAAAAACCCATTTGGAAAGAGGAAAGACGGAGGCCATCCTCTTGCTTCTCCCAGTGCAAATGGAGCCCCGCCAGCAAATACTTACCAGTAGCTCGAAGGGGATGTACTCTGATCTTGAAATACATGATAGGATGCATCTTGCAGCTCTTGCATGCATCCATTTCATTATCAACATCAGCATTAGCATCTCTTCTCATGTGCATCAATGCACATTATGCTATCATGAAAGCACCATCTGGTCATGTTATACAAATTTCTCCAGGACATGCATATGTCAGCAGCATATTTGATGCGTTGATAATTTAGTTGGGGCCTCAGATATGTTTACGTTTCATAGCACTGGTGCATCTCACCTTTTTTTGTTAAATTGTTATGTGTTCGTTTGTTATTGATATTAGGAAATGCTTATCTGAATAGACATGATTCTATATGATGTATCTCATGATAGGCTCATTAGATTACATTACCGAACATGACATCCTAAGGCAGTTGGGAGTTACATATCATGACACTGATCTAACAAGGCAATTCATACCATCAATCATGCTTTTGTAGCCGTTTGCCATCTTTAGCCTGTTCATGAGCTCAGTCAAATCTTCGCTTAATTGATCCCAAAAGAAAATCAATGTCACAATAAGCATTCAGGTAGTTGAAAGCATAATGATAATAATATGAAGGATGTGAGGAAATATATGGCCTTATGATTTACATGCAGGCATTTTTATACAAAAATTGAGAGGCTTTCCATTCATTGGAGGAGCTCAAGTGCTGCAGCTGCGTTTAATATCGGTAAATTCAACTTTTGTTGGCAAAGATTGTTGGTCACAAATGTTCAAATGAGACACTTTTGAGAAAGAAGTTTTTGTTGAATTTTTATTTTTCCCGACTGAAGTAGCTGGTAAGTAGGGCACATTTGGAATTGCAATAGTGAGGGGGTTCGGGTGGGCATTTCAGGTGTCTTCTGTTCGGTAGGTAGTAAGATTAGTTGAACTGAGTTTGAAATATGAAAGGATTCTTCATGTGAGGGAAGGATATATAACAAAACAACTGAGTTTCTATTCTTCAACCAGTACTGGTCGCTAACCCACTGTGCCTCTGTTTTTTTTTTCCTCAAATATTTCTGTTCTGATTCTTTTTAATCAAGAGGTGTTTCTATCTTTTTGGCTCTTTTATGTCGCCATTCCCCAGAAAATGAATAAGCTCTGGTACTTTTTTCGTTGGAGCTACAATTTTCTATTAATTTTTTCAATTTTAATCTCGAAGATGTATTTTCAGCTATGAACGTAGGCAGCATTTTTGGAATATATAAGTGTTTTACTATTTTTATTGTAGCATGAAGAAATTAAGTCAGCTTCATAGTTATTTTGCATTGGTGTTGAGCATAAAGTCCGGTTGGTTCGGTTTTTGATTTTGGTTTGGTTTAATTCACTCCTATTTTGGATGGTTTTAATATGAAGTGACCAGTTTAGTGAAATAAAGCTGATTTGAAAATTGGCGAAATGGTTTTGCTGTCAGAAAACATTGGATCTACATGCATCCTTAGGGTAAAATAACACATAAGGAGTTTGCCTAATGCAATGGTGGGAAAGTTGCAAATTTGCCTTTATTTATTTTATTTAGTGCAATATTATCTTTCATTCTAAAATTGAGAATATTTTTTAACAAATTCTTGAGCCGTGGTATCAGAGCAAGCAAATATAGGGTATGTGAGATAATTTATTCAATTTTAAAATATAAAAAATAATATTGTACCAAATGAAATGTTAGCCATTAGGAATAAAATTGCCTTTATTTATTTATTTATTTTTACCAAATATTAGAAGTAAATTTGCATAATTCACAGTGGCACTCATGCAATGTTTAGTATGTCTTTGAAGGATGAGGCAAAGGTTTGTAACTAATCAAAACAGCATATTATAAATTGAACTTTAATGGTATTCTTTTTCTTTTGTCATTTTAATTTTTTGTTTTTTATTTTTATTTTTAGCTCTATACTTTTTATGAGGGTGGTGATTTTTAGCTTATATCTTTTTACGAGGGTGATAATGCTTTAGAGATAAATAGTAATATTAATGTAAAATTGATTAAAAAGATACTAAAGATTCAAAAGAAACATTTTGTTGCGATATGCTATTGAACATTGATTTTTTTTTAACTAAAGAAATATAAGCCCCAGGAGCCAAACATTTTGATATGATTAATCATAAATTGTACTTGGCAATTGACCAAAACTTTAGGTTGTGTTAGGTGAATTTGGGTAGCATGTAGCTGAAGATTCATGGTTTGCGGTTTAGATGAAAATAACATAAATGGACATCAATAGTATAATTTTGCCCTTGCATCTCCAAGCAGTCTTGGAAAGTCATCATCAATATATGTGGTCGGTGCTATTGTTTTCATCATGATTGAGTGTTTCTTCTTTAGGAGCTTTAGACGATGTGCCATTGAAAATCAATATGAGATCTACTATTGCATATATAGAATGTAATAATATACAATTCACATTTGGGTCTTTGTAATATGGTAACAAATAGACTTGTTAATTTTTAATTCTGACTTGAAATTCAATCTGAACTCGTTTGAGAAAAACGATCTTAATATAAATTTGATTCAATCCTATCTGAAAATTAAAGGTCAAATAAAGATCGACTCGATGACTATTTGAATGACCAGAATTTTTTTGATGTAGTGTCAGATATTGATAATTGATAATAATAAATGTCATTTTGGACCTGGATCACTATTAGTTCGCGACTCAAATCCAAACAAAAGCTCAAAGCCTAGCTGACCAATGTATCATGGGCAATCCGATTAGCTTGACAAAGCCATATCCAGTCATATCCACTAACAAACCATTGTCAAGCTTTACTATTCATATTGTTTTGTTGTACCCACTTTTTACACTAAGTTACTCTTAACACTTAAGTGTCCATAGGTAGATCCACTATATACAGTATAAATAGTTCAAAACACAAAGGAATTGGGTATTGAATCATGGACACCTTTTTTTTATCTACATTTCTCTCTCTAACCATTACCGACTTAAGTTTTGAGGTGCTTATGTTTGGTCCGATTAGTCTCTTCTTATTACAAGTTCAAGTTTTGCTGATTTGATCAGTCATCCCATTTGGTATCTTTTATTTCTAATCTCTCAGGAATTATTGTTTGGTGCTTTCATTGAGAGACTATAGGAGATTTACCAAGACAATATAGGCACTTCAAAATCAGAGCGAATGATCAATCTGGCAACAATAGAAGAAGACCAAGATCCATCATAAGGAGAGAGGAACCTAACTGGCGCCCTCGTAGATATCCTGCTTACAACAATCTTTTACCAGCATTCAGCGAAGAATTTATGGTGCAATCAAATTCTACTTCAATCATGATAAAGGATTTAAAGGCAATCCTAGGAGATTTGGCTAAAATATAATACAATCTTCCTGAAAGGGAAAGCAACCTCAAACCTCAATGAAGGACTTAGAGGTTAAAAGTGAAAGAAGAGAAGATAAAAGGCAAAGGAGTAAAAGGATAGGGATACGAGAGCAAAATGAAAAAAAAAAAAACATATCAGGCACACGATATGACTTGTGTGAGGTTGATTAAAGAGAAGGGGAAAAAGAAAAAGTTCTCAACAAGCAACAGTCAAGCCTTCGGTGCATACGATCCGACTTACACTCTAACGTGATCACCATCACCCTTGGTCTCCATAGGAGATGATCTGACATATATATGCACTCCCAAAAGGAGATTTACCAAGAAAGTAAAGGAAGAAGTTAAAGGTCCCTTAGCAAATATAAATGAGAAATGGTTCTTACAACAAATTAAGAAGTTTGGGCTCGGGCATCCCAAGACCATATTTGATGGGAACACTGTCTCTTCATTCTGCTAGGAGATTAGAGAAGTAGAACTGTCGAGTATATTTAAAGAGATAAAGAAGCCGATGTATACAAGTAAGTCCGACCCAAAATTCCTATCTCAGAGTATTTGACATAGATTTATATGTCTTCTTTCGATGATCAGATATTCTATCGAGTTTTCTTATAAGGTTAGCAAGCAATGCTCTGGATTGGTTTTATGATCTTCCTCCTCAACCAATCCACTCTTTTAGGCGGATTCAACATTTGTGCGCAGTGAGATTTATTGTGCAAATTCGAATGCCAAAGATTGTTAATGATTTATGCAATTTAGTGCAAGAATTTACACCTAAAGGTAGCCACTAATGCCCTATCTAGTTGTTTGAGTCCATCACCATTCGGACACTAATGGACTTTTCAGATTTGATGGACAAAGCTAACCAATATATCCAATTGTGTAACGCCCCAAAAATTTGCATTCGACATTCTTAGCATGTTGTAAAGCGAGAAAGATAACTCTGGGATAATTTTCAGAACAAATGGAGTGAAGGGAATAGAGAAATCCAAGAAAGTATAAAGATTAAACGTGCTCAGGCTAGGGTAATCCAAGGATGGGTAACCCGATAGGTAGTTTATCCTAGGAGAAATTTATGGAAGTAGGTGTTAAATAAAGCTTGGTGGTACAATTTGAGTCGAAAATGAGCTTAGATTGACTCTTAAACAGGATAGAGAAGTTTACCCGGTACCGTAGAAAGGATTGATCAGAAGTTTAATCATACTCTGAATTGGTGTATTGACATCCAAAAATTATTACAACTTCATAAATATATTAGTAATAACCTAAATGATCTATTAGAAGTGAAAATTAAGTGTTCTGACAGTTTTGAAATTTTGAATTTCGGACCGGCTGCTCTAGCCTTTAAAGCCAAAGGTATGTCAAAATGATATCGCAATTGGTTGAAATTTTAACCATATGTTCCTGAGTATGTTAGTGCATGCGAGGCAAAATTTCAGGGCATTCTAATACCGGAAACACTGGTTTCAGAAAATGGATCGAGAAACTGAGACAAAAGGGCTGATTAAGGTTTCAGTAAAAATTTAAAAATAGCAAATGATCTTTAAAAATCACCAAAATTTTCAGTTCTACATGAAATTTTATGTAAAATATTTTGGTATAAAAAATAAATTTTTCGATGAAGTCGAGATTTTGCTTGTCGAACTGTCTTGAGTGAATCAAACTGAAAAGAACTCCGATTGGGTCAAAAATTTATATGGAGACTTAATTTATTATATTATAAATTATGGAATTGATTTGGAGTATAATGGAGCAAGGAAAGAGAGAGAAATAATTTTTATATGCTTATTGGGCTTGTAATTTTTGTTTGGGCTTGAGTTAGGTCCAATTACCTTAATTAAGCCCATTAAGCCTATTAATCTAAGTATTTAAGGACCAAAGAACTCCATAATTCCAGAATTCTTTGCTGCCTTCACCGAAATTCCTTGGCTCTCTTTGGCCGACCCTTTCTTTTCTTTTCTTCTCAAATTTTTCTTGCATTTTTTCATGTTTTTTCTTCAATCCCAAGCTTCCATATAAGGTTTCAGCCCCTCTACAGTATGATGGCAATCCCTAAACTCCCTTTTAAGCAAAAGAAGTTGGAGAAATTAAGGATCCAACCTTATGTTTTTAAAATCAAGGTATGGGTAATTAAGGTTTTTAATTTGAATGGAAGACTCTAATATATAGATTTAGGTACACAAATTGTTGTTACGATGTTATATGGGATTAAGAAGGCTAATTGATGGGCAGATTTTTGCCTTGATTGGTTCGGCCACTTGGTGTTTGAGAGAAGCATGGTGCTCTTTGATGAGGGATAAAATAATTGAAGATTAAGGAATAAGAGGCAAGGAAATAAGGTATGTGGATACAAACTACTCTCAATTTCATTTAAATAATGAATTTTAGTATAAATTTTACATTATGTAACAATATGAAATGGAAGAGTAGTGTGTAATTATTTAAGGTAACATTTCAAGAGGATGATTAAATATGAAATGAACATAAAAATACAAAGAAAACAATTAATTATTGGCAGGAACAATAGTGACCGAATGGGAAGCTTGAGAGCATTAAGTGAGAAATTGATGATTTATAAAATATTAAATGAAATTCTAATGTATAATAGTGGCTAAAATTATTATAGTGAAATTGAATTAAAAATAATAGATGTGCAAGGAATTATGTTGAAACATAATGATGTTCATATAGAAAATTAATTGATATTAAGAAAAATGAAGCATACATTGGTATATTTTCCTATAAATAAATATTAAAAATGTAAATGGCATAGAATAAAGCACTAAAAGATTTATGGTTGTAAAAATTATATAATGACCGAAATATATTAATGGGATGAAAGGTGGGTAATTGATGTTTAGTTGAGTAATTAATAATAATTAGGCAAAATAAGACATAAGAATTCTAATAATGTTAATTAGAATGAAAAATGAGGAAAGGTACCTAATTGTGTAATAATTACATAATGCAAAAAGTTAATAGAACTTGAAATTTACCATGCGTAATTATTTCAATTCACCACGAAATGATTATAAATGGATATTAAGATATGTATGATATTAAGTTGAAATGAGAAACAATTCATTAGTGGAAAATCTCTTGATGGCCAAAAGATAAATATGTGTAAATATTATAGTTTAGTCACAATTATATAATAATGAGCATCTATGAAATGAATGCATGAGTAATGAGCTTAATTGAATATGTTTGGAAACAACATGTGACCAAAGAAAAATATGGAAAATAAATATTAATGCATAAATGTAATAAAGAAGAAAAGTTAATTATACCCTTAGTGTCAGTGAAAAATCCAGTTCTTTGGATAGTATGGTTAGCCATAGGAATTTATTCCGCGGAATACCATAAGTTTATGTGATAGTTGTCATCAGAAATGACTATGATATATGAGATTGGATAGCTGACTTATTATATGTATCAGTACTGGGGCTTTGGTGTCGCACCTAGATATGGGATCCCTCCAGTACACCGTATTTATGCCTCATTTATCCACTTCGTGGTTGTCCACGACTAGGGAAAAAGTGGTAATCTTGTATGAAATCAGGATAAAAGAGTAAATATGATAACTTGGATGCCATAAACGTAATTAAATGATAAATAATGTGAAAGAAATAATATCAATGAGATAAGTAAGGGCAAAATCATAATGACGTGATAAAATAAGGATAAATTGGTCAATTGAAGTAAAAAAAATAGTTAATAAAGAAGTTAAAATAGTTAAATAAGACAAAAGAGACAAAAATATAGTTAGTTAAAAGTTAAGGAATTAAATTGTAAATTTATCATTTTTGAGAAATTCAAAGAATTAAAAAGGTAATTTGTGCATTGAAAATTAAGTAAAAGTCAAATAAAGCCAAATGAGTCAAAATGTAAATAATTAGAGAAAATTTTAAATTTGAATATTAAAATAGCAATTAAAGAAATTAAATTGAATAGACAAGTTAAGAAGAATTAAATCGTCAATAGTACAAATCTTAAAGACCAAAATGTAATTCGTCATCATGAGAGAAATTTTAGGATCTAAATTGCAATTTATACACTTAATTTAAATCAAAGACCAAAGGAAGTTAAACCAATCAAAACTGTGATAAAAAAATTGGTTAAGTTAAGGAAATGTCAATTTCAAAAAAATTGAGAAATTAATTAGAAAGAATAAATGTTAAAGAGATTTAAAGTAAATTATAAATATATTAAGAATAAATAAAATTTAAAGACGATGAGTAGTGAGCCCAGGGGCCTAACCGAAATGTTACAGCCGACTAAAGATTTTATATATATTTTAGAGCTAAAGAATTAAGTATAAGAGAAAATAAAAACAAGGAAGTAAATCCATAATTTAATTAAGTAAAACATGATGAAATAAAGGATCCGATTATTAAACTGTAGTATGGTCAAAGAAAGAAAAATAAAATATGAAATTATGGAATGGATCAAAGAATGAAATTAAGGAACAAATTGAAAGAAAATAACAGTTTCATGGCGAGAAACATTCAAAGAGAAACGAAGGATAAATTAGCAGTTTTAAGAAAATAATTAACGAAATATTGATTTAGTTAGACAGAAAAATTTAAATTGTTAGTCGAACAAATATAAGAACCTAATCGAAAATATAAGAAGAAAAGAGAAACTAATAGGAGAATGAGATATGACAAAGTATGAATTAGTAAATAAGAAAAAAAAAGAATAGAAAGAAAATAGAAATGGAATGTTACAACTAATGAACTCTGACTAGTGAAAGTTTACTGTATAAGTTATAGTGAACCAAAATAGAAATTTCAAATAAAATAATAAAAGAATGACAATTTAAATGAAGAGACAGACAATAATCAGTAAATAAAAATGAAAATTGCAGGGGCATAAGCATTATTGAAATTAAACTGTGATAACAAATCAATAACATATTAGAAGATAACGTTAGTTAAATAAATAGAATTGCTTAAGATAATACATATAATAAAAATTGAAAATAAAATTTAATCAAATGAAATTTTGAGTAGTTGTATCCACCACTAAGCACACAGTTGCTTAGCGTGCGGTTGTTGACTGCGTGCAAGAACAGAAGATTTCAGGATATGAAGAAGAAATTTCGAATGGCATGTACATAAAGATATTGGGATTGTATAAACCGAGGTAGAACGATTTTATATTTAATGCCTGGCATTTTATATTTAGAGTTATTATTATTTTAGTAAATGATTTTGGATTAATAGATATATGTGAATATCTGACTAGTATCTCTGTATAATGTATGGATATATGGATGAGAGTAGGGTGTTACAAACTGGATGACGTACTAATAGCCATCCAACTCGAATAGAGAGAAAGAAGGACAAAGAGTCCAAAAAAAGTCAGCACATCAAGGAGCTTATGAAGAAAATGAAAGGGTAGAGTAGGCCCACTATCCAATATGACCGTTATCCACTAATCGCCAACGTGTCATTATCCCAAACTTTTAATTTCACAAAATAACCAATATAGATTGGATGGTACATCAATTTATTATAGTTTGAGGAGCAGCTGATTCTGCCCTTCCAGTCCCTACTTGCCACTCGTAAAAATAACCATGGTTATTAAAACCGGACCGGGAGGTCGAACCGGTTTAACCGCGAACCGTTGGCTGATTTGGTTGGTTCAATGGATAAAAACCGGAAAATACTGTTTCAAACCGCCAAAAACCGGTTGAACCTGGATAAAACCGGGTTAAATGATAAAACCGGTTTGATTTTAGAAAAACCAACTTTTTGTCCAAAATATTTATACAAAATTATTTTTTCTGGAAAAAAATAAAATAAAATTATAAATACAAAATAATTAAAATTCAAACAATTTAATGAATTTTTTATAAATACAATAAAATTTTATAATTTATATTTGAAGAATTTCTTTAAAAATTTACAATTTTTTACTATATTTATCTTAAATTTTTATTATAAATATTGAATGACTTGAAAATATAGTCCTATTATTAATGTTTGATGATAAAATATTTTTTTAAATTATTTTTAATTTTTTTATATAGTGATATTGTCATAATGTTTATATAAAATTTAAAAAATAATATATTTTTTAAAAAATAAAAAAAATTCAGTTAAACCCTAAAGAATCGGTCAAATTACAAATCCTTAAGCTTTTTAGTTCGGAAAATAACAGCTTTCTAGCCGTCGAGCTGAGAACACACTCTCTCTCTTTCTGAAAAGTGAAACCCATAAAGAATAAAAAAAAAAACAGTCTAAGCCTCTGCTTAAAGATCTGACTTTGAGTTTTCTTTTACCAGATTCTTCAAGAAATGAAGAGTGTGAAAGGGAAATTACTGAAGAAGCCGAAATCAATCAAGCCGGTTGATTACTTGAAGCCAGATCGAATTCTTCAGGTGAATGCAGCCGATGGGCTCGTCGAATCACTGCAGACCAACCCAATTTTTAAAATACCTCAAAAGCTCTTTATTTCCAGGGAATCACATCAAGAAAAGCCTAAAGAAAGAAAGGTTCTTATTCAAGAACCTGATGTTATTGATGTCGCAGAGCTTATGAGAGATCTTGAAGAAGATGAAGATGAAGATGAAGATATGGATGTTGATGATGATGATGATGATGATGGCGATAAAGAAAATATTGGGCCACCGCCATTGAAGAACAAAATGGATTGCATCGATTGTTCTTTCCAGCAAACACCTCTGTCAGAGATTGATATCTCGTCTTTCCGGCGACCAGATTTGGATACGGGTACCCTTTTCGATCCGAATCTTCTTGCTGCCTTTGAACTAGCAGTGAAAGATCATATCAATATGAGCCAAGCAAGAACTGGGGAAGAAAGTATTGAAACAGAAGAAGTAGCAGAGAAGCAATCAAGAACTGAGATCGCAAAAAGAATGGACGAAGAAGAACCGCCATTAAAAACCAGAAGAATTGAAGAAGAAGAAGATCCTTTATTAGAATTCGAAGAGAAATGCCCACCAGGAGGGAGTGATTCGGTGATTCTATACACAACATCGCTCCGAGGAATAAGAAAAACCTTGGAGGAATGCAACAGCATTCGGTTCCTTTTAGAAAGCTTTCGAGTAATGTTCTTCGAGAGAGATGTGTCGATGCACATAGAGTTCAAGGAGGAGCTATGGAGTGTTGTAAAAGGGAAGATAATGCCACCAAGGCTGTTCATAAAGGGAAGATACATCGGTGGAGCAGAGGAAGTTGTGAGATTACATGAACAAGGTAAGTTTAGAGTCCTTTTCAATGGAATCCCAATTGATAGATCCATTGGCCCCTGCCAAAGTTGCGCTGGTTTTCGATTTGTGCTTTGTTTCAATTGCAATGGCAGCCATAGGATCATTCAAGATCATGGGCTTTCAACTAAATGCACTTCTTGTAATGAGAATGGCCTTATAATCTGCCCTCTTTGTTGCTGAACTGAACATACTGTGTCATTATTTTATACTTTTTGTTTCCTTGAGTTGAGGGTGTAATGCTTTTTTGTCACTCAATCAAAACTAAAAGATGTACTAGTTTATTTGTGCAATGGAATCTGTAATATTCAAGCTCGCTCTTTCTTTCTTAAAACCTAAATTATGTCTTCTAATAGATTACCTACTAAACTAAATGTTAATGTTAGATTTAGAATGCAAATAATAGCTCTATACTATTAAAAATCTCATATTATTTCTACACTTGTTTCAAAAATATCACATTACTCTCTCGTCACTCTAAATCATGCGCCTTTTGTAAAGTGTCATATCCTCCTATAAAAAATAATTCGGTATTTTTAACAAATTCAAAAGAGTAAAATAACACTATTCATTCAAAGGTAATTTATAAGAAAATTAATGTGTTGTTCCTATTTAAAATTATAGCATGTGTATAGTGAACAAGTTACAAATTTAAACTGTAAAACAGCATAAACAATTACTTTTTTTTTTTGGTTGAACAGTATAAACTATTGCTAATGCCACCCCAATTAACCAATTCTATTTAATAAATACAGTCGAATAAATATATTTCCGAAATCCATTATTTAAAAGCCAAATGATGAAATTAAATCTAAAACTTGAACAAAAGCCTGGTTATCATAGAAATAAGCTCATACATTATATAGATTCCATTATCAAACTGAAAATTTTCTATACAAATGCCAAAGAAGAAAGTGAAAAATGAATTGCGAAACAGAGTCAAAATATAGACTTGAGCTACAGCATAGTTTATTTGCCAAACATAAATCAATTTCGACCCCTGGATCATATTACTAAAAAAATGATAATGTAGCAAGCTTTCAACGTTAGTCTGAACTTATTTTTTAATGTCTGGATCATATGTGACAATTCAAAAGCTTTCACCTGCCAGATCAACTAGAATGAGAGAACAGTTTCTGGCATCTAGCCACCAACACCACTTTTGCAGAAGCTTGCAGCCACAGAAATGCGGTGTGGCCATAAAGTTTACCAGAACTTTAGCTTTTTCCTGGTGTGGCATGGAAGGTGCAAGTGAAGGCTCAGGGATACTTTGACATTCAAGGGAACTTTGACATATTTAACTCAGGACATCTGTAATGGTAGGCAAATTCCTTGACCAGAACCACAATTTCCCAAGCCATTTGAAGTTACACCAATTCCAGAGCAAAAAAATCAAATGATATCCTGTAACAAATATCATGGTTCAGAACTAATTGGAGATCATCAGTGAGCATGCGTCGCCCACCTTATATCGGAAATAGAGATATCATTGTATTTAGATCAATGAGAAAGCAAACTTCAAAAAGTGAGTATAAGCTTAATCTTCTGGAAGAATTCTGATATGGATTGCATTGCCCATGTGAAGATATCGAGGAAATTTAGTTTCTGGTTGAATACCACAAAAAATAACATCATTAAGGCCACACAAGCTTGCAAACCAAGCCAGTATTAGTTGGAATCCAGACTTCTATTTTTCAATTATTTAATATTTGTTTTTTAATGCAAGAGCTTAGGCTAAGTTAAAAATAAGGTAGCCAAGCTAGATGTAAGTTGAATTGAACCTAAAAAGCAGCCAAGCAATTGAGCTAATTCAGAAACCACCCTAGTATCGTTTACGAATCCATCAAGTCTAGGATTGACAAACAAAGCAGAAGAACTCAGCATTCTTAACATTTTCAGCCAACCAAACAAACACGTGGAAAATTGGACAACAATCAAAATGAACATTGGTATGTGCTAACCCCTAGCTACAAGGTCTGAGGTGATTACCAGGGTTCTTTGTAAAAGAGTCATCCACAGCATAGCCAGCAATAGATAGATAGAGAGAGAGAGAGAGAGAGAGAGAGAGAGAGAGAGAGAGAAGGATGCTCAGCTGGACTCTGTATATGCATATACGTAATTGCACACAGATATATAGGTACAAGCAGACATAATATCAAAATATCTTTTGCTTTCATAATACTGAACTCTTCAAATTCATTAATTGCAATATTAATTCTATTTTCCAAGAGTTCTAGCAGTTTGCTGCAGAAAACTGTATATCTGGCTTCCAAAAATTCCAATAACAAATGGGAAGTAATTCAAATGCGCACCTCATAGCTTTATATCCGTGCATTTATCCTCTCCCAATCCAATGCAATAGAACTTCCTCCTCTCCCATTGGCTTCAGATAGTACACAACCCGTTGATTGGGAACATAGGTAAGCAATGGATTGCAGCCATGAAACTAATGCTGGCTTACGTGTAACATCATCAGACTCAGCCACCTGACTAAATAACTCATTGAGAACCACATTTTGGCCATCCTTTGGTAGCTGGATTATCAATTGTGCCAACAACTTCATTAAATCTGGTAGCACCTAAAAGATAGACAATAGATAACAAATTAATATCCAAGAAACAAAATATTGTCATATAGATTTGCATTGTCAGTATTTCCTTAGATATGTTCCATGATTCCATCCATCTTCAAAATTTGGTACATCAGACAAATTAACTTATGGTTAATTCACCAAAATGATGCTACACATCGATAACATATTATTATTATTATTTGTTATTATTTTCATTCTTAACTAAATCTCGGACTTTAAATTAAAAAAAAAAAGTGTAGCTTTTTGTCAGAAGAGTAAAGATTATAGGCTGTTTAGTTGCAAAAAACAATTTCTGGTGTTTTTTTTTCAGTTGTCTTCTCTATTTTCTTAATTTCCTAATTTTTTATTTTCCATATATAAAATGGAAAAGTGGAAACATGTTTCTTTTTCTATTTCTTTTTTAAATTTCTAAGCTTTTAGCATTTCCTTTGTAAAATATTTATTGAACTTTTTAAATAATCGTGATCATATGGAAATTATCAATTATTTGAATGAAAATATAAGAAAAAAATATAAGTATATTTTTTTTTCAATTTATTAACATGTCATACACAGAAGCAAAAATTTTATGTTATATTTCAAAACTGACATAAAATTTGTCCACAAATACGTTGTTTTTAGAGAAATGAAAATATGGATACACATTATTATGTCATTTTCTTTTCTAATTTTCATAATTTATATTTTATTCTAAGCCTGGTATTCCTGCTCATTTTAATGACCTTGACCTCCCTATTTTTTACGTATAAAAGAAAAGGTAAAAATGTCAATTAGGTTGTTACTCAGTTAATTAAGTTATCTATTATGGCTGGAGAAGGTAGTTAGTTGGAGGAATTATTATTCCAGAAATTGTTATTTTTGTTGAGTAAGGATTGCATGTGCACTTTTCATCTTGCACAGCTGTCATCCCTTTTGCTCCTTGAATAGATGTAACGTCCACTTTTGGGACCACTCAATGATTGAATACAGATTCGCTTTTTTTTCCTCTCTCTTTCTCTCTCCTAAATCTGCCTTTCATCCTATCTGCTTTCTCCTCTCTTTCTCTCTTCTTCTCCAAATTCTCACCCATTCCTATTGGAATTCCCACTCAACAACCATTAATTAATTGTTAGGAAATAATCATAACAACGGGTATCAGAGACAGCAACGATTCCTTGAAGATGAGTAAAAATCCCACTGCCAAAAAGACAAGAGGAGGTACCACTGTTGAACCTGCAGCTACCATGGAGGAGTTTGAAGAGCACCTACGAAGCCTGGATTCCAGATTAGAGGAGCAAGGAGGCTACTATTTGCAACAGTTGGAAGCTAAGTTTGTCACCCTGCAAAACCAACTCCAAGAGATGCAATAGGAGTAGATTAACTGGAAGGCTGACCAGAAGAGTAGCCAGGCCCAATACGAGGAACTCAGACTTGAGAACCAGAGCTCTGTCGCCTACTTAGCCCAACTTATACAAGGTAATGCAGCCGCTCAAACCCAGACCACCCCTTTTTTCACCTGCTAGTAGTACTGCTAGGGGTAAAGAAACCCAAGAGATACCTAATGTAGGGAGAGGATTGTTGCCTAGACCAGGAGAGAGGGAAGGTTATGAGGAAGGGGGAAATGGGAGAACTTGTCTAAATAAACTCTTAACCAAGTGTGAACTGCCCACATTTGAAGGAGGGGATGCTAGACCCTAGATTAGCAAATGCAGGAGGTATTTCCAGATTTATGAAATACCTGGGGATAGACAGGTGGACCTGGTCAGCCTATTCCTTGTTGGGAAGGTTGAGGCCTAGTTCCTGAATTGGGGCAGGAACAAGGAGAGAGTAGATTGGAAAGAATTTGCTAAAGCCTTACACTCTAGGCTCAAAGAGGGTTGGGAACTAGATGCAGTTGAAGAGTTCCAGAAATTGAGACAAACCTCAACTTTGGAGGCTTACCAAGATAGGTTTGAGGAGCTTAAGTTGAAACTAGAAAAGATTTTTCCCCAGCATACTCACCCCTATTATATCAGTAGTTTCATTGGTGTAATATCTATTTTGTAAAATTAGGATGAAAACAATGCCAATGGAATTCTAAGAATTGCTGGTTATCAGCCATATTTAAGTCTAGCCCAATGTCTGATAAGAGTTGTCCAATTTAGTTAAACAACTTTTCAATGCCAAAAATCAGTAATTCTAGATGGCGTTTCAAGAGTAGTTGTCTGTAAGCCATATAATTCTTTCTCAGAAAAGAGGAGACTATCATTGTCTAGTGATTGGATTTCCTCTCTTTTGACATTGTGCATTCTGCTGGCAGTTAATTATCAATGGAGTTTCTTACTTACTCTTTCCCCTATTGTGATTCTCCTTACAGATCTACTTGTTTCCACCTCCTGCTGGTGAAGGGTTGTCTTATGAAGTGTCATCCGGCAAAGACTTGCGTCCTTCCTTGGATTGGTCCCCAGAGCATGGTTGGACATTGCCAATACATGTGTTGATTCCTTGAACCCTTGTATTTTCGTATTAATATTTATCTTTGTTTATTTTCTTGATTCAAGTCACATTGTTGTAATTGTTTTAAAAATTAATGGATTTTATGACTGGCAATGCAGAGGATTTTTTTCCCCTCTTTTGGGGATGAGGCAATCCATCATGTTCTCTATAATTTTTCTTAGCTATTGAGTTTAGTGGTGTTCCTGTTTCCTCACAAGAAGTAATTCTTAGTTAATAAAGTGCCATTGGAATTCTGTTCTATTGTGATTTGAATCTGGGGATTTCATGAATTGTGTTCGGGCATTGATTGTAACCAAAAGTCATATCTGCTACTTTATATGTGAAGCAGGGAATGGGCTCATGACCATTCAATAAATTGATGCTCATTTGTCTGTTAGCCTTAACTTTCATGGTACTACTGGCAAGGTGTTTATTCATTGTCTTAGCTCTTGTTTCAAACTTTTGTGGTGTGAAAGATATTATGCTTCATCTTCAATCTCCATGTTCTGTTGTATTCTCCTTCTCTTTAATAGTTGTTGGATCCTTGATTTAACTATCTTATATCTATATAAGATTGCCTCATTACTTTGTCATACTAATTTTGCTTTTTCATGCAGGGGAGTAAACGTCATTGTTCTCCTGCTCGTTTGGTCAAGCCTGGAGATCAAGGTAAGAGGGTGCAGACAATATCATCTCATGGTCTGAGAAACTTCATGCATATTTATTTCTTATATGTATAAAATACACATTTCACAAGTTTGCAGTCTACCTTGTTCAATTATGTCTTGCTAGACAGATTTGCTGCTTGATATTTTACGATATGGGTATTCAAGTTGAAAAACTGTTTAAAGCTTGAAAGAGTATAGAACTTGTTATTGCCATTAAGCATGAAGGCCATAAGTAAACAGACAGCACTTAGATAATCCCTGAACTTGGATTTTCAGTCTGTCACGCAAATTATGGCTTTTCTATCCTCGTCACCTTGGCTTGGTCAAGGTGTAAATAATCATGACACTGCCCTCCAAGGTGCAAATAGAAGCTTCTTCAATATGAGAAATAAGTTTATAAAAATGTTGAAAAACTCCAACTTTATTTTCTACTTAAGGAATGAAATTGTTATCCTTAAAATTAAGTGCTACATAATTTTAATTCGGTTTGATACTCAAGTTGGTTGCTTGAATACCAAGAAATATTGGCAAGGAGCTTGATCTCACTCCTCTATATTTTCAAGTCTTGTGAAAACTAGAAACAGAAGAGGGAGCTTGATCTCAATGTATGATTTGGTATTGATAAAATAAGAAGAAATGGCCACCCAGTTTTGGTTTCCTTTTGATTATCGCTTCTTGGTGTTGGAATTATGTATATGATTTTATCAGAATATAATTTAGTCATTAGCTATGGTTGGTCTCCATAGGTCTTCTTGCTTGTTCTCATGCTGCTGTTTCTTCTCGGTCTTTTTCTTGGCCCCGTGATTTTAAGATGAACTAGTTTAACATGAGATGTCTGGTTGCAGGAGGCTTAACAAACTTGATGCTGCACACTGATGTTGAAGGGATCAAGGACGACGGTGCTTCTATTGCTTCGCATAGATCAACGAGTTGTACTCCTCCTGGAGACAGATCAGAGACTGCAGCAAAAAGGCCTTCGAGTAGTTCTGCATGCATGGTGACGCAACCTTTGGAAATAAATAAGCCCTCGAATTCAACAGATAGTGGCATAGGTAAAACTAATTGCTCTGGTAGTACTTCAAGTTTACAAGTTGGAAATGCATCAGCTGAAATTAAAGGAAATGGGGGTGAGAATGATTCATCTAAGAAAATGAGAGTTAGTAGAAGCATCTATTTGAACACGTTTTCCTCTGATACAATAGAAGCTGCGATTTTGGATTTGGAGGAACTGGTAAATCGTGTTAAATGGATAAAGAATATCTTACAGTTTGGGATGCCTTTGCCAAACACATTGCATCCTTCCTGGAAATTTGTAGAACACGATGCATCCTCCTTGCAAAAATAAATGCTTTTTGAAAAGATTAGTTCATGTGATTGATGTCATGTTGCAAATTTTGCATACCTGATTGTAGTTGCCCAAATGAAGTTCGAAAATTTTGAAAAATTCAGGTTCAGCTAGAGCTTTTCTACTTAAAATGTGGCAAACCTTGCATATGGTTTGTCAAGCAAATTGGACAATTTTCCAGGCAAGCTTAAGCTCTATGCAAGTAAATAGAGTTTGGAGCACACTTTATCCAACTGTGCCATGCTATACTTGGTGGTGGGAAAAAAAAAATTGAAAATTTCATTACTTGCAAAATAGGTTTCAAATTTTTAGTTTATCGGCCCGATTTTTATTTTTATACTTTGGTTTCTGTTTTTGAGTTTCAATTAATCACTTTAGTATTCATTTGATGATAATAATAATAATATGAATAAAAATTATGAATTCTTTTTGCACTAGTGAGAAACCTTTTAAAATGATTGTAATAAAAATGATCCATAATTGTGGTTTATGGTGGTGCTGGTTAGTTGATATTTTGCTCTATTTCTGACATTTATCTTAAGAGTTTATATAGTTATATGCAAGAGTTTGATATTGGGATATTTAATTTGCTATAGTGAAGCTGCAAATATCATCTTGAAGGTCTGTGTCTTGATCTATTGCTTTCTTTCTTAGTTTAACTGTTTAATTATAGATTTGTTAAGAATTTATAGTCCCTATTGATTTCAACTAACAACAAGTTATATCCTTGTTTTCCAAATTAAGTTTTCGGATAGTTTTCTTTTGTCTTTTTGAATTTCCTTTGGTGTGTGAGTAGAAACGGGGCATTTTTGGTTTGACCTTGAATTTATTTTTTTTTATTTTTCAAGAAGGTTGTTATTTTATCCCCAAGCAAAGAACACCCATGTTTGTTGTAGATTGAGAACTTGGATATGATATTGACTGCAACGGTGCAATCAAATTACGATTGTAACCTACTTGAGAATGTACACATTTTATCAAAATTTGAGGACTTGTCTAACCATAATTTCTTCTCAAAATTTTCCACTAGACTCCATTTGATTTATACTATCTAGTCTAATGGTTGGGCACCAACTTTTCGATAGGTCATCCATCCTAGTATTTCTCTCGCCTAAACACTTTAACTCCAGAATTATGATGAAATCTAATATACTAATACCAATATGATCACACCCAATACCATCCCGATGTTACTATTCATATAGATCATAATTTTTAGGGCATTACAACAAAATTTTATGTCAAAGTAAATAAAAATTAGTTATTGAATTTCTAATTGGTATGAAATTTAACCTTTTATTGAAAATTTATCACTTATATATTTTAGGGTTTTTTCTGCTCTTTAGTGTTGTTGATGTTGAGAAATATTGCTTAGAAATTCATATATATGCACTGTAGATTGTGAAATGTGTAATTTGAAGTTAGAAAATGTAATTCCCAGTGATTGTGAAGAGGCAGAGTTTATTTCAGCCAATGAAGAGGAGATTTCAAGTGAAATGATTAATGGAGCGGATAGCATTTTGAATGGTATGGGTAAGCAAGGAAAGAAATCAATTGGCAATTTTGCAACAAATGCAGCTCGTAAAGCTACATGTACTGATTAGCATTAATCAGTATTTCCTTTCATAATTTGATTATTCATTTTGTCCCATAGTGAAAGTATGACATGTCAAAAAATTGATCATAAGCTGAGTCAGTAATAGAATCCCATAGAAGAACAAGCAAAAATCACTTTCCTTACATGGCGTTCTATTATTGGCTTGATGTTTGAATAAAATCATAGACTAGATGAGAAATTTATTGTTTCTTCTTCCTAGTTATGCCTTTAACTATGGTGTGATACCTCAATTATATCACATATTTTTAAACCATTATTGATGAAAGAATTGATTTCCTGACTTCAAGCCACATTCTAAATACCTTGGAGAAAAAAAAAACTAGATTTTGGTCGCTTCAAAATAATTATAGTACTGCATATTAAATTTAAATTGCAATTTGAATCACCTATTTCCAAGGTCCGTAAGCCGAGTTGTATACAAATTTGTAATAATTGTCTAGAAAATCCAGCAATACTAACTCTTGCTTTTCAGGGCAATTACTCAATAATTCAATTAGAGCTTTTACCAAGTTAATTCCAAGCATATTAATTTTAAATCAAATTACATACAATAATTTGACATCCATAACAACTCATATATCAAATTTTTTTCGTGTCAAATTTCACGCACACATGTACATAAATTGAGAATTCATGGTCTTTTGGGTTGTCCTTTTGGCAAAGAATGCTGGATTAAGAGTTTTTGTGGGTATATTCGAGGGTCTCAAGTGAATTTTGTTGGTTGGATTGATTTTATTGTTAATAATCATTCAGCAGAATTTTGGTTAGAGGTCTTTATGGCGTGCTAGTGTATTTGGAAGAAAAGAAATGAGGTGGTTTGGAAAGGAATTAACAGCAGACCTGAGATTGTTGTTTTGAGTGGACGCCATCAGCTTCGTGATTCTTCTTAATGAATCCTTTTTATTCAAATAAAAAAAAAACACGTAATATGATTCAATCCCTGGCTCATCGCATGGCACGATCCTCTTACTCTAAAGTATAAAACAGATGAAAGAAAAAGCTACACTGTAAGACTAACTCTTCATTTACTTTCTTAATCTTCTTAGGGATGCAATTGTGCGTGCGCTTTAGTGATCAAGAGACGAGAAGAAATTTCTTTTTAACTTTAGTTAGGACAATCAATCCTAGCTAATTTGCAAGGACTAACTGTTTAAGCTAAATTTAACATGATTGCTAGATCAAATGTTCAACTAATTACCAAAGTCATTAAGTCCTAGCTAAATTTAGATTTTTTTTTTTAATTTTATCTAGGACTGAGTATCCTACTTAACTTTTTATTTATTAACCCTTTTTTTTTTGCAATTTTAGAAATTTCTCAAAATACTTTAAGAGAAAATTTGATCATTTTTCTAAATTTTGTTGATGCTAACATTCAAAATTGTAATCATAAAGGTATGGATGAGCTTAATCTACCACTACCACAAGAGGATCCTTATAATTGGTGCTAGCCGATGGTATTGAAACCACCGTAAATCAAATAATACTATTTAAAACAAATAAATTTGCATCATTAGAAAACATGGTCGAGAGTATTAGGGAGTTAGTTATTTGAATAGGAAATAAGTAAATAATAAAATGGGGAATTTTATATTAAGTAAACAATAAACTAAAATTTACTATTAAACTAAAGCAGAATTAAATAAAAGTAAAAAACTAACAGAAAGAACAACTCCAACTGAAGGTATAATATCGATTCTAATTCATAGGCTCAAAGACAAATTCTAAACATTTTCCAATAAAATCAATTTTAGTTGTTGAAGACGCTTTTAACAATCAATTCTTTCTTACTAGCCAAGAGATGCTCATTAAACAGTCCCAGTTACTGAACAAGTGTAAGAGATGCTCCATACAATTAATCCAATAATTCCATTAGTCCTCAAATAAAATTAATATTCCAAAACATAATTACAATCTTATTTCTTAAATAAAATCACGCAATACATAAATTTCCTAAGGCTCAGAACTTGCTTCAAATCAATGTCTTCACTTTTAGTGTTCATGTGAAGTCAGATACTTCTCAATATTGATGGGTTTGTGGCCATAACACAATTCACAGCAGACAATCTCAGCATCCGTTTATTACGCCAAGAAGACTCCCATGGCAAATTCTCTCGCATAGCTATATGCCAATAACACAAAAATTACTCCAATAAACCACTCTCAACCATATTTATTCCAAATGTTTCACCAAAAATTAACTAAATATATGCAAACTATGCCTTCTAACACCAGCCCTCAAAGTCCTTTTGAGTGGCAAAAACTAATTATATTAGACTTCCAAATATAACCGCCATTGAAAATATATAACTTTCTGCTCGGTTGTTCAATAAATATAAATTTTATTTTTTGTATAACTTTTTGAGAATTATGCGATGGCAAATCGTAGAAAATGATTTATGACTATTTTGTTATTAAATTATATTGCTTAAACATTGGCATTATTTGAAGTTTAAATTTAATTGGAACTTCTTTTTTTTATGTAGTTGATTGCATTAAATATTAGATCCCATAGTACTCTTCTTTGAGCTGAGTCTTGGGATAGGAAACATTTTAACACTTCAAATGGTTAAAGTCAAGCTTTATTCGAAAGCAGTCAGTCACGTCAAAGTCAAAATGACTATAATTACTTAATATATCTTAACTACCACCACCACCTCCTATTGTATATACTTAAATCAATTTCATTTTTGGTTTTTAAACGTCTTAAATCTTATGTTTCTAAACTTATATTTCAATTTTTAAAAAATATTAACATTTATTAGACCGTCACCTAATTAATATGTTTTCTTATAATTTGTCATGTATTTATTGAAATTAATGCACTCTTTAACTTTTCCAATAAATATCTATAAAAAGTAATTTAAATACAGACATGGAGTATCAAAAGCTGAAGTAAATTTCACGCTCCAAGTTAATCTATATTAGCATGAAATGTTTAAATAAACTTTTTAAACGTTTTGTTCTTTAAAAAAAAATAAATACATCTTCGGTTCCTAAATTTATATTTTTTTTATTAAATTTTAAAATTTTTATTTTAAAATTATCAAATTTAAATAAAATAATAATGCAATTTCAGTATATATTGATTTTATTAAATTATTGTTTGAATATAATATATATTAAAATAAAAATTTAAAGATTTAATATGAAATAGAAATTAAAAAAAAATTCAATAAAAAAGTATAAATTTAGAGAAATTATGAAAAAAAAACATGAAAATAGAAGGAGCTAGTTATATATTAACTCATAATATATTGAGAAAAAAAAATACTAAAAAAGGTAATCCTTGGAGCGAGAGCCAGACAAATGTACAGATGCCTAATCTCTGGCCGTGGTAGCTAACGAAACTAATGAAAAGAGAACATATAAAACTCCAAAGGCACTCTGTCTATTCAATGTCTGAAACCGAGTTTGAAAAACATTCAAACGTTCACACTCACAGATTACCAACATTTATTTATTTATATAAATTGTATTTAATGATCACCCATCACCTTGCCATCCATCGATGCTATGTTCAGCTACCCATCAATTTCTTGTTTGTTGCTGAGGTAAAGTTTCTGCTTCTTTTCTTTTGAATATGGCAAAGCCCTCTGTGTGTGGTGGTGGTGTTGTTTTCAGTCGTTTCTTGGTGTTATATTGCTTTTTCCTAGATGGGTGTGGTGTTTCTTGTTTGAGCTCTAATGGGTCAGCTCTTTTGTCACTTTTGAGGCACTGGAATTCTGTGCCTCCTTCCATTACCTCAACCTGGAATGCTTCTGATGCTAATCCTTGTTCAAGGTCAGGCATTCACTGTGACGATACCTCTTCACACAATGTTATCGATTTAAGACTCTCTGGTTATGGAATTTCTGGTCAATTAGGATTAGAAATTGGACACCTCACGCATTTGCGGATTATTGATTTCAGTAACAATAGCCTCTCTGGGGAGATGCCCTCAGCTTTAGGGAATAGTTGCAGGCTAGTTGCGTCTCTTGATTTGTCTTTGAATTCCTTCACTGGCTACATTCCTCATAGTTTTAGGCACCTCCAGAATTTGAGCGTCTTGAGTTTGTATTCTAATTCACTATCTGGTGAGCTACCTGATTCATTGTTCCAAATTTCGAGTTTAGAATATATCTACTTAAATAACAACAATTTCAGTGGTTCAATTCCTACCAGTGTGGGGAAATTGAGCCAAGTCTTAGAACTGTGGCTGTATGGTAATCGGTTATCCGGCACCATTCCCGAGTCTATTGGTAATTGTAGTAAATTGCAAAGCCTGTATTTGAATGAGAACCTGTTGGTTGGTTCTTTACCATGTTCTCTCACCAATCTATCAGGCCTTGTTAATTTGTACCTCCATCATAATAGTTTCCAGGGTGCCATTCCTTTTGGTATTGGGACTTGCAAACTTATCTTTCAATCGGTTTACGGGAGGCATTCCACCTGATCTGGGAACTTCTAGCAGCTTAACAAATTTAGTCATTGTCGGTAGCACCTTAACTGGCACCATACCTTCTTCATTTGGCCTACTAAACAAGCTTTCTTTTCTTGACCTTTCTGAAAATCAATTGTCTGGAAGAATTCCCCCTCAACTTGGCAATTGCAAGTCCTTGACAAGCTTGAAGTTATTCAGAAACCAACTAGAAGAAGAAATTCCTGATGAATTGGGAATGCTGAACCAGCTACAGGATCTCCAATTGTTTACCAATCATTTGAAGGGTGAGATTCCAATTAGCATTTGGAAGATTCCCACCCTCGAATACTTGCTAGTGTATAATAACAGTCTTTCTGGGGAGCTACCGCTTGAGATGACTGAGCTCAAACAACTGAAGAACATTTCCTTATATGACAATCAATTCTCTGGTGTCATACCTCGAGATTTAGGAATCAACAGCAGCTTATTGCAGCTGGATTTCACGAATAATAAGTTCACTGGCCAGATTCCACCGAATCTTTGCTTCAAGAATCAATTAAGGGTGCTAAATATGGGTCACAATCAACTTCAAGGAAGCATTCCTTCTGATGTTGGACGGTGTACACCCCTCTGGAGGTTGATCCTTAAAGAGAACAACTTGACAGGGCCACTTCCAGAATTTGTGGATAACCCAAGCCTTGAACACATTGACATCAGCAAAAATGTTGTCTCGGGTTTGCTTCCTCCTAGCCTGGGGAACTGTACCAGTCTCACTTATATGGACTTTTCAATGAACAGGTTTACAGGGTTTATGCCCCCGGAGCTAGGCGATCTTGTAAAGCTTGAGTTGATAGATCTTTCATACAACCAACTGGAAGGCCCTTTGCCATCTCAGCTGTCAAACTGTTACAAATTAGGCATATTTGATGTGGGATTCAATTCTTTGAATGGCTCAATTCCTGCAAGTATGAAGAATTGGACAAATTTATCCGCTTTGCGTTTGAGAGAAAATCGATTCACAGGGGGCATTCCACCATTTCTCTCAGAAATTGAAACGCTTACAGAGCTAGAAATGGGTGGAAATTTGTTGGGAGGTGAAATTCCTTCGGTCCTTGGATCATTGCTGGGTCTGCAGTATGCACTGAATCTAAGCAGCAATGGATTGACTGGTGCAATCCCTTCAGCGCTGGGGGGCTTGATCAAGCTAGAGAAACTTGACATATCTAACAACAATCTAACAGGAACTTTGGCTGCTCTTGATAACATCCGCACTCTGATCCTGGTAAATATCTCGAACAATCTCTTCACTGGTCCAATACCAAGTGTAATGATGGACTTGCTTAACTCATCTCCATCATCATTCTTGGGGAACCCTGGGCTATGTGTCAATTGTTTTGCATCAAATTGCTTGACATGTTCTGGAAATGGGAATTTCAAACCATGTGAAAGTCTACCCAGCACGCATAAGGGCCTTGGAAAGGTACAAGTTGCAATGATAGCCTTAGCTTCACTGGTTGCATTTGTGTTTCTTGGACTTTCTTGTGCATTTGCCTTGCACAAAAGACTTAAACAGGATGCCGGGATAGCTGCTGAAGAGGGTCCGGCGTCTCTACTGGGCAAAGTGATCGAAGCTACGGAGAATCTAAATGACAGATATATCATTGGAAGAGGAGCTCATGGAATTGTTTATAAGGCTTCATTGGATGAAGACAAAGTTTTTGCTGCAAAGAAAATAGCATTTACAGATCATAAAGGTGGAAACAAAAGTATGATCCGAGAAATTCAAACAATAGGGAAAATCAGGCACCGGAATCTGATAAGATTGGAAGAGTTTTGGCTAAGAAAGGATTACGGATTAATCCTCTACAAGTACATGGAAAATGGTAGCCTTCATGATGTTTTGCATGGAAGAAATGCTCCATCAACTCTAGAATGGAATGTCCGCTACCGAATAGCCATTGGAACTGCACATGCGTTGGCATATCTCCATTATGATTGTGATCCTCCAATAGTGCATCGAGACATCAAGCTGGAAAACATTCTCTTAGACTCTGACATGGAGCCTCATATCTCAGATTTCGGCTTAGCCAAGCTTTTAGAGCATTCTGCTTCAGGGAATTCCTCCGTGGTCCTAGGTACAATGGGGTATATTGCACCAGGTAATTTTCTTTCATATAATTGTTAGATAAAACTTGGATATTATTCTCAAATTTCTAAAACAAAATCACTGTTGGCTTTGACAGAAAGTGCATACAGACCAATGAAGAGCAGGGAGTCTGATGTGTTCAGTTACGGAGTTGTTTTGCTTGAACTTATAACCAGAAAGAAGGCGCAGGATCCATCATTTGCAGGCAGAACAGACATTGTGGGGTGGAGTATTTCTGTATGGAGCAGCACGCACGATACCGATGAAATTGCTGATTCAAGCCTTCGCGAGGAGTTCTATGAGTCCAACATCATGGAAGACGTTATTGATGTGTTTATGTTGGCATTGAGATGCACAGAGAGAGAGAGCCTAGCAGAAGACCGACAATGAGGGATGTGGTGAAGCAATTATCAAGTGCAAATGGAGCTATCAAACCGTCACGGATATGCTCCGTCGGGGACGCAGAGAATTGCGTTTGAGCAGAAGGAAATTGGTTGTAGAACAGTATGTGTTGGTGTTTAGATATGATTCATTTTCTTGGTTCATGACAAGAAGAAAAATGCATGTTTCCTGTATAGTTGTTGAAGCCGAGAAACCATGCTATGATTTTTGTCAATGCAAAGTACCTGAGAATGCAATTACTCAGCTCATTCATCGCTAAGCTAGTTGAGGAGTTTGTCTATTAGAGGCTTAGAGTTGGAACAGAAGCTGTACAGAACGTGCTTTACACTTCGTCCAACTATTGAAATTTCTTCGTTTTTCTACACGTTATCAACATGTTGCTATTTTTAATAACACAAATTTTACTATGTTTCATTTCAAAAAGATTTATTAAGGATAATTCAACCAATTTATAAGTATTTTCTAAAAAATCAAGATTGTTTAAGTATTTTCCTATTTTTTGTATAAAAGTTATGATGTGTATTTGAAAGACATAAGAGCGTAAAATTTGATAAATTTTTTTCTTGTACATTGGGAATTAATTGCTCTTTTACGTCTGAATTTTCCCTTTGAAAACTACTAATTCCTTTTTTCTTTTGTCATCTTGTAATTACGTAATACTTGAATATTTAACTTATTTTAGCTTAAAACCAATTACTCAAAAAAGCCAAAATTATAAAAACTAAAAGGTTTTGATATATATATATATATAATTCGAAAGTCAAGCATTTTAGCTTTTTTTTTTTCTTAAAAAGAAAAAAAAAAGTACATCTTTGAGTCAGGCAAGTGTGAGAAAATAAAAAGACTTTCAACCGCTTCTCCAGATGGGTGATGCTCCCGTTAAATGAAATCAGGTGAAAAACAAAAACATATTTAAGCAACTAATTATGAGTGAAGCAACATGACCTACCGTTAAGAATATAAAGAAAATAAAGATTACATATTCCACAAAAAGATAAATTGTATTAAGACAGCTAAAAATCCCCAAAATCAATCATATTATTACAAGTTAGTCCAGTGTTTCAAAATCTTGTTACCAAAAAGTGGAAAATACTAGAGAAACCCAACTCCCACGTACTCAAAACATCAAGTGTGACAACACTTCAAATAATAAAGAAAGCTATTTAAGTCGGTGAGAAAGCCAAGAAAGAAAATCAAGAGATTTATCAATATACATCACCTACTGTCATCAAAGAATAATTGCACTTTTGGATTCAATATCAAATGAAATAATCACCGTTTACAGGAAGAAGAAGAAGAAGAAGAAGAAGAAGAAGAAGAAAAACAATAATAACGATACTTCAGATCTCATCCAGCTTCTCAACTGTAACGAAAGATGAATCATGTACTAGAATAGAAAATATGTGGATATGCTTACAAATTGCTAAGAAATCTGCCACTGCCTAATTTACAAGGGGGTAAAAGAAAACCTGGCTTAGGAACTCCCATGAGATCTGACAGATGAAATGGACTGTGCAGATACGGAGGCTGTTGGGCTGTTGACTTCCCTATCTCCATCAATAGCTTTTGGCTTTCCACTTAATCTTTCCATTGCTTCTTGACAAATCTCATTAAACCACTCATCTTCCGGCAGTACACTGCCATTACAAGTAAAAAGTTAAAGCTCTGGAAACACAAACTCTATTAATATCATGTGGATATGCATCATGACAAAATCATGCGCATCCTACCAAGGCAACTACATGTTTGATTTGAAAACGCCCAGTGCCCAACAGTAAGGAATCATGAGGAAGAACAAACACAGAGAGGGGGATTCAAAACAAACATTGAGAGCCCATAGTAGACAACAAATTCACAATTGGTCTACTATGTTGCATACTTTGATTCCTTTCAGTTACGGTTATGTTTCAACAGCACATATGCACTGCACCCTAAAAGTTGTTCATGAGTCCATCCTTCAAACTATTGTCTTCCTCAGTGGCTCCCACACACACACCTATATCTCTTAGGCCAAATGCATGCATATATGCACCTGAGTTCATTGAAATTGTCCATTGGTGCTCTGAACTTTTTATTTTTAGACTGCACATATAAACGCATTTATTGAACTATGGCATAACTAGACTTCTATTTTTGCTCCCTGAAGCTGTCAGTGAATCCCAATATTAACTCTGTAACCCATAGCTTTCAATATATGGCCAACTCAACCCAATTTCTGAAAAATAAACAAACCATCTTCATTGAAAGTTCCTAATTCAGCTCCAAATTAACTAATACAAGGTATTTAACTTCGGTAAAAGAGGCAAATTTGCTCCTCAAATATTAAAAATGGCGCATATTTTCCCCTTAAGTATGTTTTGGGGCAAATTTGCCACGTAAATATTGAAAATATACACATTTACCTTTTAAGTATGTGTTTGGGCCAAACCTGCCGTTGCTATTATGGATATGACTCAAATTTGACATTAAAAATAATGGAATTTCAAGTAAACAAATAAAAAATATATAAAACTGTCTGATTGATGCCATATAACTTTTGCCATATGTAAACTACAAATTAACATCCTTATCTAAATCTCGAAAATATGGTTAAAATTTATGGTATTAAACATGTCAAAATAACTAGATTTCAAGTAAGCAAACAAAATCCGTCTAATGGTAAAAAATTTTAACATTTTTTTGAGAGTTAAAACAAGGTAATAATTACCATGCACATGTGACAACTTTAAGTTACTTCAATCAACCTAATATATATGCTTTTGTTTGTTTATTTGTAGCCCCATTAGTTTCAGTGGAAACTTTGAGCCAGATAGATTATAAAAGAGGCAATTTTGGCCCAAAAATATACTTAAAGAGTAAAACTGTAAAAGTGTAACACTTTAAATATTTTAGAGGTAAATTTTCCCCAAAAATACCTAAGGGGTAAATATGAACCATTTTGAATACTTTAGGGCAAATTTGCTCCTTATCCCTAGAAATTTGACTCTAATTCCTCAAAGTTCTCATTAATTTGTTAAAACCTGGGCTCAATTTTGTATAAATTGGAAGGATTGGGTTACTTTGGGTGTAAATTTAATTTGAAGTAGATTGAACTTTACTTACAAGTTTAACAGAGAAATGACCTTTAAACCATATTTTAACACTTCATTAAATAATTTGTTTATCTTATTCAACTTTATTTTTTTGTCTGCTTTTGCAATGTTTTTGGGCTGAATGAGTTTGAAAAGTAAGGTTAAAATCTATAGAAGACTTTAAAATAAGGTCTGTACATTGCCAATAATATATTTAGAAAATCATTAAAGTTACCACAATTCAGTGGCATTGTGCCAGATCATCACAATATTTTATCATGGGTAAATTGGTAACACAAATTCATATCCCCAGGTACTACAGAACAATTCCTGTAACTTCAAATTCCATAACGCATTCATTTTGATCCTGAATGCCAATATGTCAATGGAATTTGGATTCATACCATTCCTTTTTTCTTTCTCCTTTCCTTGGGGGTAGGGTTTCCTTTTGGTCAAGGCAGGGAAAATGGGCAAGGGGGGACAAATCCAATTCTGTCTTGTTGATATTTTCCATTAGCAACAAGACTCAATCTAGCCAGTACTGATCCAAAGAAATCTACTATTGATAGTGTAAAATTTATTAAATACATTGTATAATAATCTTAATTTTTGGTCAAGGCAGGGAAAATGGGCAAGGGGGGACAAATCCAATTCTGTCTTGTTGATATTTTCCATTAGCAACAAGACTCAATCTAGCCAGTACTGATCCAAAGAAATCTACTATTGATAGTGTAAAATTTATTAAATACATTGTATAATAATCTTAATCAAAACTTATTTTTAAGACATTTTGCACAACAAAACAATCAACAATGTGCTAGAGAATATTAACAGGTTCCAGGATTTATTAATGTAAACAGTCTATGAAGTGACATGAAATCATTCTTGCAATAACTTGGGGATCTAATCTAACACTACACATTAAAAAAAAAAAGAATCATAATAAAAAATAATCTGACAGGCGAGAGATTTGAAAAAAATACATAAAATGTGACAGGAAGTTTAACTGAGTTATGTATATCTAATGGTGTTGATAACAACAACACATAGAAGTGCATATGATTCATAAACCAAAAAGAAAAGTTCACTTACCTGTCTGGATCCATTCCCGTGGCAGAAAATGCTGTCACAGCTTTAGCAATGATTTCATTGACGACGCGGTGCAAATTCCGAGACAAATAGCGTCCTTGGGAAGCAAAGCACATAACAAATTTCATATCCAAATAGAACTGCATGTTGACAAGTAAAGGCAGCATATTAGTGACCTGATATACAAATGCAAAACCTTGAGGAAAACATGCCACAGTTACATACTTGTTGCAGTCCAAGGGAACCTAGGGGCCTTGGACCTTCCTCAATGTCATCCCAAAAGCTCTGATCTTCTGAAAGCCATAATATAACTGTTTCTGTGAGCCTCATCAGTAGCAATGTAGCGAATCTTTCCCTTCCAACAAACATATCTGCTGCCAAGCTAGCCATTCGGTTCAGCTTAAAGAAAAGCTCCTGCATTGTATCATGGTAGCAAGAACCCATAATACATACTGGAATACATTATATGTCTGATGTCACACAGTGATCCCAGATACATTAGAAATAGTTAACTCTTACTTAGTTCAGAGAACAATTCAAACTCAAAAGCAACGAATTCCTTTTCCACACCTAGTATAAATTTCAATGCTGGTATTTACATATAATATAACCAAATACAACAAGAAGTGGAGCTAAACCATTTAACAATTTCTTTAGTCCAGTTATGTTTGCACAAAAAACCAAAGTTAAATATGAAGCATGGAATTTTCTCCAAGAAAAAGTGAGTGTGTGTGTGGGGGGGGGGGGGGGATGATGGGTGGGTTGGTTGTCCAATATAATTTTCTGTCACAAAGGCAATAACTGAAAAATTGGTAATTACCAAATTTATATTTCTAGCAAATGATATGGACTGATCCACAGGCAATGTGCATTTCTACACAAGATAGTAACATGTATGATAAATTGCATTATCGATACTTGCAACCACCCCCGCCGCCCCCCCTCCCCCCCAAAAAAAAAAAAAAAAAAGAGTACAGATAAGCACCTTAGGTCATATGAAAATAAGTTAGTTTAAACATAAAGCTAATGGAACCAACACCAAAAGCAATTGAAAACTATTCTATGTGCTTCTGCATCAAGTTTCTGGTACTAATGATATTTTTATCTATTCGTAACATTTTCAATTGATATATTATAACTACAACATCAAAGGAACTTGAAGCAATCTAATACAAAGTAAGGTCATATATATTTTATCCATTCATACAGAATTCCAGAGCAATCTATAGAACATACATGCAAATCCTTTACATCCCTCCTCCAAAACACGCACACACCTTCCACTTAAAAAAAAAAAATAAAAAAGCAACAACATTACCTGGAAAATTGGTGATGGAAACCACTCCACCTCATCTGCACTTCCATCCATGTTTATGTACATTTCTGAAGTAAGATGGCTATCACCATATTCTGTGAAAATCAGATCAAGTGCATGTTGTCGACAAAAAGTATCCTTTAGTCGATCAACTGAACTTATGAGCCGCTTCCTCCATTCTCGTTGCTCAGGATGGCGATTTTGCCGATCTAAAGGCCTTCTACGCAAATCATCTTTGTAATTAACCTGTTGCAGAGGAGAGAGCTTCACAGCAGCCCGTGGGAGCAATTCATCAGCCAACAATGAGGCATTGGCTAGTAATGCAATCTGCTGGGCTTCAGTCTCAGCCATTCGTACAATTTTATTTCCTGGACCATCAAAATTTGCTTCTTCTTCCATTGAACCAGGTAATGCTTTTATCAGCATGTTCATGTACGAGTTAAACACTTGAAATAAACCTTCCAGTGATTGACTTCCCAACTGCATGCTTAAAAGTGGTCCAACATCCTCAAAGAAGTCCTAAAGAGCAAGAATGACAATGTCATGAGTGAAGGATAGAATCAAAAATCACCAACAGACATACAATGAGATAAGAACCTGCTACAAAGTAATCAGTAATCCACATAACAAAACAAACATGTGCACTAATGGATAAGTATCTGAACAGAAAGCCTGAATTTTTTCTCTTATACTTCCATAGATGAATACACATATAAATACAAAATTATTGTCCAATTTTAGGTAACAAACTAATCCCTAAAAATCAGTAACTGACAAAATAAACTAGGAAAGCAATCAATTTGCTATTTACAGCTGTACAAAATCTAAGATTCTCTAACACTCCCCCTCAAGCTGAAAAATAAATATTTTCCATTCTCAACTTGCTAACAATATTTCTGAAAGTTGAGTTGTCCAATCCTTTTGTGAGCATATCAACCATTTGACCATTCGTAGGAACACAAGGAATGCAAATCATTCCACTTTTAATTTTTTCCTTGATGAAGTGTCGGTCTATCTCAACATGTTTTGTTCTATCATGTTGAACTGGTTTATGTGCAATGCTTATAGCAGGTTTGTTGTCACAATACAGCTTCATAGGTTCACGCCATTTAATCTGTAAATCTTCTAAGATTTTCTTTATCCACAAGAGTTCACAAATTCCTTGAGCCATTGCACAAAATTCAGCTTCTGCACTTGATCTAGATACCACTGCCTGCTTTTTGTTCCTCCATGTACTAAGTTCCCACCTATCATAGTACAATAACCCGTTGTTGAGCGTCGATCTGTGAGTGATCCAGCATAATCTGCATCTATGTAGGCTTCTACACTTACATCTGCTCCTTTTCTGAACATGATTCCTTTTTCAGGAGTAGATTTTAGGTATTGAATCACTCTATATGCAGCCTGTAAATGAACCTTCTTGGGGTTATGCATGAATTGATTTATCACCCCTACAGCATATGCAATATCAGGACGTGTGTGAGACAAGTAGATTAGTTTTCCAACCAACTTCTGATACCTTCCTTTATCAACAACTTCATCATCTTTTGCTTCACTCAACCGATGATTTTTTTTCAATTGGTGTATCAATAGGCTTGCATCCCATCATTCATGTCTCTCGTAGGAGATCTAGAATATATTTTTGTTGGGAAATAAAAATACCTTCTTTAGATCGAGCTACTTCAATCCCTAGGAAATATTTGAGCTTTCCAAGCTCTTTGATCTCAAATTCTTTTGCAAGTCTGGCTTTAAGCTTCAGAATTTCCTCCTCATCATCACCTGTCCTAATAATATCATCAACATATACTATCAAGACTGTAAGTTTCCATACTGTTGAGTGTCTAAAGAAGAGAGTATGGTCTCCCTGGCTTTGTTTGTAGCCAATCCCTAACATCACTTTTGTAAACTTTCCAAACCAAGCCCGTGGTGATTGCTTAAGCCCATAAAGTGCCTTTCGTAATATGCATACTTGATTATCTTTGAAGTATTTCTCAAAACCTGGTGGAGGTTCCATGTACACCTCTTCCTCAAGATCACCATGTAAAAGAGCATTCTTGACATCAAATTCTTGTAAACACCAATTAAAGTTAGCAGCTAAGGATAAAAGAATGCGGACTGTGTTCATCTTAGCTACTGGAGCAAAAGTCTCCTGATAATCTACCCCATGTATTTGAGTGTACCCTTTGGCTACTAATCTAGCCTTGTATCTCTCTAAAGGTCCATTTACATTAAATTTAATTGCACACACCCATTTACATCCTACAAGTTTCTTATCTTTTGGATGATCAACAATTTCCCAGGTATTATTTTTATTGAGTGCATTCATTTCCTCATTCATGGCAATTTTCCAATTCTCATCCCTAAGTGCCTCTTTGAAGTTTTGGGGAATAGAAACGGTATCTAAATTAGAGAGCAAGCAGTGGTATTTATGAGAGATTTTATCATAAGACACAGTGAAAAATAGGATATTGAGTACAATTTCGAACTCCTTTCCTAACAGCTATAGGAACGTCCAAATCATGAATCAATGGAGAAGATAATTGTGACTACATACATGGTTCAGGGTGTGACTGCAAATCTGGTTCAGGAATCGAAGCTTGAACCTGCAATTGAGTAGAAGTGGGCTCTTTTCTCCTTGGGTAGACTAGGATAGATTTTTCAGCAACTGGATGTATATTGAGGCTTGATTCTGATGTGTTAAAAGGCTGGTTATGTGGCTGGTCAGTGTGCTGGTCTTGCAGCTGATCAGCAAATGGTGGGGTTGGTGGCTGAACAGTTTCAGGTGGTGGCTGATCAGTTTCAAGTTGACTAGTAACCTATAAATCAGGAAAAAAACATTACATGTTCTTTATCTTCACTCAGCCTCTCCCCCCTGAAGATAAGAATCTGAATAGAAAGGTTGTTTTTCAGCAAAAGTAACATCCATTGAAGTGAAAAATTTACGGAAAGCAGGATGATAGCATTTATAACCCTTTTTTGTAGGAGAGTAACCAACAAAGATGCATTTTAATGCCCTTGGATCAAGCTTCCCTTGGTTAGCATCATGAATGTGGACAAAAACCACACAACCAAAGATTTTTTGTGGTAATTTAGAAGCTATTTGTGACTCCAGGAAATACTCATGAAATACATTCATTGGACTCTTTAAACCAAGAAGTTTAGAGGGCATTCTATTTATCAAGTGAGCTGCAGTAAGAATTGATTCCCCCCAATAACACTTAGGAATATTATTTTGAAATAATAATGCTCGTGTGACTTCTAAGAGGTGTCTATTTTTCCTCTCGGCTATCCCGTTTTGTTGCGGTGTATTAACACAAGATGAGTAATGAACAATTTCCTTTTTTTGAAGAAAAGAGGAAAGATTTTGATTGAAGTAATCTCTTGCATTATCACTCCGTAGGTTTTTTATTCTTACCCCAAATTGATTCTTGATCATTTGGAAAAACTTTGGAAAAATTTCACCAACTTCAGATTTGCTTTTCATGAGATAAATCCAGGTTAGCCTTGTAAAATCATCTATAAATGTAACAAACCACCTTGCCCCTATAATGTTCAAGACTTTAGAAGGACCCCATATATCCGAATGGATTAATGAAAAAGGAACCGTACTTTTAGTATTGCTCAAAGGATAAGAAACACGTTTGTGTTTAGCAAGCTCACACACATCACAATGCAAATTATTCACTTCAATATTTTTGAATAACAAAGGGAACATAGTTTTGAGCAAGCTAAATAGTGGATGACCAAGACAACAATGGTTTAACAAAATGTCATCTTTATTGGTGGAAAGGCTAGACAGATAGGTTTTTGAAGGGGAACAATTCGTGTTTTCCTTAGTATCAAGGATATAGAGCCCATTCCTCTCCTTAGCAAGTCCAATCATCTTGCCCGAGACCAGATCCTGCAAAATACAGTGAGTGGAATAAAAAATTACTTTGCAATTCAAAGCAGATGTAATTTGTTTTATGGACAACAGATTCACAGCTAATTTAGGAACATGTAGGACATCTTTTAACACAATTTTGGAAGTAAGAGGAATAGTTCCCTGACCAGCACCAGTAGCAAAACTTCTATCTGCAATTTTGATTTTTTTATTGTTAGGACAAGGTTTATATGAGACAAAGGGTTGATGTGAAAAAACCATATGATCAGTGGCATCTGAATCTATGATCCAAGTACTATTTTGGACAGGAAAAGAGGCACAGTATTTGTCATATGGGCTTGTCCTCGTGACTGTCCTCTACGATTACCTCCCTTTCCTCCAACATTTGGAGGTTTTCCATGGAGTTTCCTGCAAGTGTCCTTAGTGTGACGTGGCTTCTTGCAATAGGTGCACCAGACTCCTTCTCGATGGAATTGCCTTTCATGTTTGTTTGCCTCAGTAGTATGCCCATTCTTTACAGAATTCATGGCTGATCCCTCATTTATTGGATTGTCAAGCATTACTCCTCGGCGACTCTCCTCAGCCTGTATTATAGAAAAGACACCCTCAAGGGATGGGAGCGTTTCTTTCCCGAGGATTTGAACTCAAACTTAATCAAAGTCCATATTGAGGCCTGCAAGAAATTCAAAGATTCTTTCTCTTTCCACAAATTTCTGCAACATGGTAGCATCTTCTCCACATTTCATTTTAACGTTTTGATAATAATCCAATTCAAGCCACAAGCCTTTCATAGTACTACAGCACTCAGTGACAGAAAGATTACCTTGCTTTGTTGTATTGATTCAATTGAGAAAAACACAATGGGAATTGAATTGATTGTATTCTCTTGATTAACACTAAGATTACACCCCTATTTATACAAAGAGAAAGATAAAATTACACCTAAAATCTAGTTGTCACACACTATAATATACAGCTGTATAACAGCTGTATTCCATGTCTTCTAACAGCTGTATAACAGCTGGAAAAGGCAGAAGATTACAGCTTTAATCAACTACACAGCCAAGTCTCCCCCTCAAGTTGGTGCATAGATATCACGCATGCCCAACTTGGATAATGATGCATAAAACTGACCACTAGCAACAGCGTGGGTCATCATGTCAGCTAGTTGATTTGCACTCTTGATGTAAGGAACCTCTATTATACCAGAATCCAGGTTATCCTTGATATAATTCCTGTCAAGTTCAACATGTTTAGTTCGATCATGTTGTACCGGATTATTAGCTATCTCAATAGCTGCAGTGTTATCACAATAAAGTACCATAGGTTTCTTTGGACCAAATCCAAGTTCTTTTAAGAGAATTTTTAACCAAGTAAGTTCTGTGGTTGCATGATGGAGAGCCCGATATTCAGCTTCGGCGCTAGACAATGACACCACATTCTGCTTCTTACTCCTCCAAGTCACCAAATTACCTCCAACGAATGACACATATCCTGAAGTTGACTTTCTATCTAATCTAGAGCCAGCAAAGTCAGAATCTGTGTAACCCACAATATCTAAGTGCCCATGTTTGGAGAACATAATACCTTTGCCCGGAGAGGACTTCAAATAAGCCAGAATACGATTTACTGCATTCATGTGTCGATCACTTGGATTGTGCATAAACTGACTGACAACACTAACTGCATACGACAAATCGGGTCTAGTATGGGTTAAATAGATCAACTTTCCCACTAGTCTTTGATATCTCTCCTTGTTAGTTGGAACTTGATCAGGATAGATAGATAGACCACGATTCACTTCAATGGGAGTATCTACAGGTTCACAGGCAGAATTCCCAGTTTCAGCTAAGAGATCTAAAATATACTTCCGTTGGGAGAGGAAAAGGCCTTGTTTGGACCGAGACACTTCAACACCCAAGAAATATTTTAGAGTCCCTAAGTCTTTCATCTCGAATTCCTTTGCCAAATGGTTTCGAAGCTTCTCTATCTCACTAGCATTACTACCTGTAACAATCATATCATCGACATAAACAATAAGCAAGGTAATATCATCATGATCTCTCTTATAAAACAGAGTGTGATCTGCTAAAGCTTGCTTAAAACCATACTCCTTCATAGAGTAACTCAACTTGCCAAACCATGCCCTTGGTGACTGTTTCAGTCCATACAACGCCTTTTTCAACTTGCATACTTTTCCTTCTAATGGGAATCCTGGAGGAGGATCCATATACACCTCCTCTATCAAATCACCGTGGAGAAAAGCATTTTTTACATCAAACTGCCGTAATGTCCAGTCTTGATTGACCGCAAGAGATAAGATAACTCGAACGGTGTTCATCTTAGCCACAGGAGCAAAAGTCTCTTGATAGTCAATCCCATAGGTTTGAGTGTAACCTTTGGCCACCAATCTAGCCTTGTACCTTTCAACTGTCCCATCTGACTTGTACTTCACTGTAAACACCCACTTGCAACCTACCGTCTTTTTTTCCGGTGGTAACTCAACCATCTCCCAAGTGGAATTCTTTTGGAGAGCATTCATTTCTTCTTCCATGGCAGCCTTCCACTTAGTATCTCCAAGGGCTTCCTGAAAATGACTAGGAATAGACACAGAAGACAACTGAAGAGCAAAAGCAAGATGAGTTTCTGACAAGCGATGATAAGAGATAAAATCAGAAATGGGATAAGCAACATTAGAAGATGATTTGGAAAAGCCCAACCTATCAGGTTCTTTACGTTCACGAAGGGGATATCTTCTACCATGATCGTGATCCGTAACTTGTGGATTCACAACAGCATTCTCTAATGTGACAAGACTAGAATCAATATCTGAAGTTGAAATTTTAGGAGAGGGAACACATACCTCAGAATTTATAGTAGAAGAGTCATCCGATGGCATGGTAACGTCATCAAGAGGGGCATTAGAATTAGGAGTCTCTTTTCTTCTTGTATACTTGTTTTGGAATAATTGAGCTGGTCTTTTGTTCTTTATCTCCTCAAGTTCAGACCCAACTTCAATAGTACAAATATCATCTAAAGGACAAGTATCATCTAAAGATTCCTTATTCCCCACATCAAATGAATGCTCCCCCTTACCTGAACTCTCCCCCTTTCCTGACATCCATAACTTCTTCTCTGCTAACCACAATCGTTCCTCTTCCCTACTACTAATCTCCCCCTGAAGAGGAACCATAGATACATCTCCAGAAAAATAAGATACCTGTTCACAGAACTGAACATCCATGGAAACATAATATTTACCTGTAGGAGGATGAAAACATTTGTAGCCCTTTTGAGAATTAGAGTAACCAAGGAAAACACACTTAAGAGCACGCGGATCAAGTTTATCCCTATAGATAGAGTGCACATGAACATAACATACACAACCAAAAACCTTGGGGCAAAGATTTAGAGCAGAAGGGATAGAGTGAAATTTTGATAACATTCTCAAAGGAGTTTGAAAATCAATGATACGAGCAGGCATCCGATTAATAAGAAAGACAGCAGTCATGACAGCCTCAGCCCAAAAACGTTTAGGAACATGCATAGTAAAGCTTAAAGCCCTAGCAACCTCAAGGATGTGACGATTCTTACGTTCTGCTATACCGTTTTGTTGAGGTGTATAAGCACAGGTGGTTTGGTGGAGGATGCCATGTTCTAGGAAGAAATTAGTGAGAGACTGATTAACAAACTCACGGCCATTGTCAGAATGAAAGACTTGAACCTGAGTATGAAACTGTGTGACAATCATTTTATAAAATTGAGGAATCAGATGTATAACATCATTTTTAGATTTCATCAAATAAACCCAACTCACTCTAGTACAGTCATCAATAAAAGACACAAAGTATTTGTGACCCGAAGCAGATGGAGTAGAAAAAGGACCCCACACATCAGTATAAACACATGAAAAAGGAATAGAACTTTTATTGAAACTGTTTTTGAAAGAAACACGATGGTTTTTTGCATAAATGCATTGTTCACACTTTAAACTAGAGGGAGTAACATTGCGAAATAACTTAGGGAATAAATGTTCTAAATAAGTAAAAGATGGATGTCCTAACCGACAGTGCCATAAAAGAATCTTTTCTCTATCAAATGTCTCTCTCTCTACTTGAAGTCCATGACTATGTTCAGATTTAAGCTCCTTAACCCCCTCCAAGTAATAAAGGCCGCCTCTTTCCTTACCAATGCCAATCGTCATCTTCGTATGATTGTCCTGAAATACACAGTGAGAAGAATTAAACGTTACAGAACAATTGAGACTTTTGGTAATCTTACTAATGGAAAGAAGATTATTAGAGAGGGCGGGTGCAAGTAAAACAGATGACATAGAGAGTGTAGGAGAGACTGAGACATTTCCAACCCCGGTAATGGGCATAGAATTCCCATTAGCAACCTGTACAGACTTAACAGTAGACGACATGAGAGAGGTAAGTATGGAAGAATTACTAGTCATATGGTCAGTAGCCCCTGAATCAATAACCCAAGTGTTAGAAGCAATATAAGCACATGTCAAACTAGACTTACTTGCTTGAGGTGACACTTGAGAGACATGAGAAGCAGACGGTAGAGAAGTATTAGCAATAGCTATATGAGCAGATTTTTTGTTTTTCTTCTCAGCTTGCTTAAGTTTATACCACTCCGGATAACCATGCTTCTTCCAACAAACGTCTACTGTATGTCGGTTGCTGTTGCAATGGGTGCAGAAGCGAGAATTAGAGGTGGCAGAATCCATAGAGGCAGTATGAGGGGTGCTCTTTTGGACAGCCAGAGCTGATGCCTCAGAATGAGTTTCTGATCCCATGGTGACTTGTCTCTGCACTTCGCGACGAACTAAAGAATAAGCTTCCTCCAGGCTGGGTAAAGGTGAAGTAGCCAAAACACGACTACAAACTTGATCCAAATTATAGTCAAGACCTGCAAGAAACATATAGATTCGATCTTCAGAAATACGCTGCCTCTGTTTCTCAATATCAGCGGCACATGTCATGTCATTGGGCCTTCGATAATCAAGTTCCATGAAAATTGAATTCAACTCATTGTAATATTCTGCTAGAGATCGGCCAGCTTGACGCAATTGAAAGGATTTTTTCATCAGTTCATAGACTTGAGAAGAATCTGAAACATCAAGATAGCTCCTCTTAACTGCATCCCAAACTGCTTTAGATGTCCCACACTGCACAAAGTGTGACATCAGATTATCAGTCATGGAATTAATTAGCCAAGACTTGACAAGAGCATCTTCAGCTTCCCATTCGTCATAGCCTGGTTCATCCTCTGCAGGAGCAGCCTTTCTTCCAGTAATATAACCCTTCTTTTTTCTGCCAGCAATATGCATCTCTAGAATCTTGGACCAAACACGATAATTAGTACCATCCAATTTGATATGGATTGGAGAAGATGTCTCATGAATAGTCATAGCAGGAAGGTTTTTTCCATCTGGATTTTTGCTATCCGAAATCTCATTGTCAGTTTTAGGAGACATTGATGTCGGCTAGGGTTTGAACAAAAGAAAGGGCAGCAGCTAGGGTTTGAACAAAAGAAAGGCAGCGGAAGAAATTTTCTTTTGCTCTGATACCAAATTGAGAAAAACACAATGGGAATTGAATTGATTGTATTCTCTTGATTAACACTAAGATTACACCCCTATTTATACAAAGAGAAAGATAAAATTACACCTAAAATCTAGTTGTCACACACTATAATATACAGCTGTATAACAGCTGTATTCCATGTCTTCTAACAGCTGTATAACAGCTGGAAAAGGCAGAAGATTACAGCTTTAATCAACTACACAGCCAAGTGATTCTGGTTCGGATCTCGTAAGTTAACGCAGCATCTTGCATTTTTTAATAGGTCTGACGAATAGTTTCCCAAACTTCTGCAGCAGTTGTTAGGAACATACAAGTTCGGCTTACTTCAGGTGTCATAAAGTTCCATAGCCATGACATGATCATGGAATCTTCTTCGTCCCATTTTGCAAATGTGGCATCTTCAACAGCAGGTCCAGTTCCCATAAGATGGTTCAATTTTCCCTTTCCTTTGAGGAAGGTCTTGACAATTTGAGACAATTGAAGATAATTTTGTCCATTGAGCCTGTAGAAGGATTGAATGTTCTGCAGTTCTCCTTTTGACTCATTTAGGGTGACAGATGAGTGAACATCGGTATTGTCACTAATTGTAGCCGATTGACTTCCAGATAAATCCGACATGATGAGACTTCCAATGACAACACACGGTACACGAGTGTGCAAGGAAGAAAGGAAGAGATCAAGTGGGCACGCAAGGGACAGAGGAAGAGAGCACGTGGGCGTGCAAGAGAGAAAGAAAAAATCAAGTGAGCGCGTAAGGGACAGAGAAAGAGAACACGCGGCCACGCAAAGAGGAGAGGAAAACAGCAAGCGGCCGCGGAGGTGAATTCGGCAACCAACAACCAAAAAAACGATTCTAGGGTTTGAAAGGCCGTAAAGAAGGCTATAATACCATGAGTAGAAAGCCTGAATTTTTTCTCTTATACTTCCATAGATGAATACACATATAAATACAAAATTATTGTCCTATTTTAGGTAACAAATTAATCCCTAAAAATCAGTAACTGACAAAATAAATTAGGAAAGCTATCAATTTGCTATTTACAGCTATACAAAATCTAAGATTCTCTAATAGTATCACATTAATTAAACAGAAGCATTTACAAAGACACAAAAATTTTCTACTCAATCAAAAGCAAATTCAAGTGAATATTCCAGCAGCATGGTTATGGAGGAAAAAAAAAACCATCCTGACAAATATCCCATAAGACAAAAAAATATCAATTCAAAAGATCAGCAGAAGCTAGACAGGAAGCAAACTAATAATTAGGACTGGTCCATTCATCAATAGAAACAATATCCCGACCATAAGCACAAAACAAAAACTTGTATTTGCCTGATTAAAAGGCCGTATGCAAGAAAAATTATTTACTTAAAGAGATTTTCAGCCTATGAGAGATAACAGAAGTCAGAAAGAATATTATCAGATATCAGAAGTATCAAGAGCAAGAGAACAACCCTCTGTAATATTTTTAGAACCTTTGACCAGCAGTCATATACCAGACAATCAAATCACAACAGCCAACAAGGGGAAAAATGAAGAAAAGAAACAAAGAAAAGAGTATTAAAGAAAAATAACTGTAGCATATAATCTCTCTCTCTCAGCAACCAAAATCGCAACAAGCTAAAATGAAAAACTCTATTAATGAGATGTAGAATGGGAAACAAGAAAAGTGTGCCACCATACTTACTTACAGAGTAGGTCTCTAGAGGAGGAGGAAAAAAAAAATTGTCTCAATTAATATAATATGGGAAAGATTGTGCACCTGGACCATCAAATTGAACCGATGGGCACTACTTGTAAGTTTATGTTGAAAAACAGCTGTACTTCCAAGTAATGCAACAGAAGACCTGCCAGGCTGTCGACTACCAGTAGGGGGGTATGTAAGTATCCAGTCATCAGCAGCAGCCAAAGCAGCAGTGCTCTCTTCGATCCGTTTTAGATTTGCATCTAATGCCTGTTCAACACTAGGCCTAAAGTGTTTTAAAAGCACAGGACAAAGAGCCAAGCCACGAGCTTCCAACAAAGAACAATGACCTAAAGCTATTTGAACACACTCTGCTGCAGCTCTTAAACCTCCAGCAGCTGCTGATGATGTTAATGCATGTCTTTTAACAAGACCAGCAAATGCCTCTGTCTGCTTTGTAGCCCACATTACAAGCTCAGAAGTATAGGCTGGCTCCTTGCCAAAAATAGCCAATGAGTCACTAGCAGCTTGAGCTATAGCAGAGAATACTATCTGTGAGAGTGCAGCAGTGTATGCTCCTCCATAAGAGGTGCTCGATGGACGAAGGCTTTGCATATTATACTGATATCTCTGAGAATGCGCATTAAGAAGTAAATTATGAGCACGAGGGCCGTCCCCGAGCTTTTTAAGAGCTGATATTGCAGCACGAAGTTCACTACCACGGGTAGAAGGTTGGCATGCAGCTTCAGCAAGTTGATCAGCTAACTTTTGCCGGTGCTCAGTAAGAGCTGTATGCAATGTCCCAAGTATATCAGGACTCAATAGTTTTGTTTCTTTTGCTTCTGATGCTACACGTTCTCCTTCATCCATTGCTGCTAAAGCTTCATCCACTCTCCTCTCAGCTAACAAAACATCAAGGAGATCAGGAAATTCTATAGACCACTTCTCCAAGTCAGACAGTCCGTTATCTTCAGCATTTGAAAAGCCATTTATAATAGAGGCTTCTGAAGTTCTTGTAGGCATTGAATCTAGCTGAACTCCCTCTGCTAAACCATGAATTAAAGTAGCCTGAGTGGATAACAGATTCCTGATGGATGAAAGCTCCCCCTCCAAATCTGATATCTCTTTTGAAGTGCTGTGATACCAAAAACGAAAGATCTTTTGAATTCCAACATAACAAACCAATAAAGCATTTGAAGAAGAAAAAGGTAAGCCTATAGTCCGAACACCTAGATTTTATCTGACACCAAGGTGCATTTAATTCAAGGATGTGGGGTTAATGTGGGCAAGAGTCTCAAATTACAGTCTTTGGCTAACACAAAAATCCCACATTTCAAGCTATCCTGCATTTTTAGGAAGGAAGAAACTTACAGAATTCATTTGGTTCACAGGATCACTCTCTTAAAATCAAATCTTCAAGAATGTGATAATTGGGCATCAGCTTCCATGAATGCAAAATATTGTGCTTGGTTAATAACATTAAATATGTTCAATTTTTTGTTACAGAATCATTTTAGGCTAAATATCAAGACAACCATTCACCCTTATCTTAATAGCTATTATTTGCTACTCTATTTTCACTTTGAAATCCCTAAAGAGCATTTTGCACAATTCAAAGTATTATACCCATAAACAAAAAGGGTAAAAGAAAAAATTTAAAAAATTACATGTTCTTTAGTTGCAGTAACCTTTTTAAATAAATCAATATTGGTCCATGAACTCTAGAATTTGTAGTAATTGTAACCAAGTCCAACTTCTCTCACTAGGGTGTATGTCACACTGTACACACCCCACAATGCAACTTAATTTTAATTCTGGATGCTGACAAGGAGATAATCAGCCCATTCAAACTAAAATGTTATGCTTTTATGTTTCCCGTTAGATATAATCTCTTTTTCCCATCCATGTAACCCAAGTTTGAACATCTTATTAGACCAAACTTTTTTGACATAATTATACGAGAATAAAATTTTGTTAACTTTAACAGTTATTATGACTATAAAGATATCACTATTCTACATGACACTGTATGCATTTGAGAAAATCATTTGAGGAGAAGAATCCAATGATTTGAATTAGTTGTTAATCCTAAATTACATCTGAAATACAATGTTAGACCTATATTTCAATTGTGATATTAGTAGAAAAGAAACAAAAGGAAATTAGATGGACACTAATTGCAACCAACAAAATTGCCGTTGCAGTTTTCTACAAGAGCAAATTGTATATATACCGTTGCAGGGACTAATAAGAAAAATAACACATAAAATGTGAGGTCAATTATACACGAATTATAAAGAAAGGCAGCATGAAACAAATTGTCATCTCTAATCATCGAGAAAAAAAAAAAAAAAACTCACCGAATGAAAGCTGTATAATTTGCGTAAACACTCTTGCGCATTTCCTCAGCAGAAACCCTCTTCAAATCCAAAAGGTATGAACATAGATTCCTTATTTCCTATAACCATTAAACAGCAGCATAAATTAAACATTATGGAGCAGTTGATGGGAAACAGCAATGAAGCATCATATTGCATCAACTCACAGATAATCATCCACTAAAAAAATAATTAGATTTATCGAGCATAATATAAGAAAAAGATAACTATAATAGGCAAAAACTGCCTAAACAATTTTGAAGAGAAAATAGAGTGAAAAAAAAAATAGCGCAACCAATACTCAAAAACCATTGGAAAAAACTTAAGGGATGGAATGGCTAGACGAGCTCACAACTGTATGCTAAGGCCTTATCCATCAGTAAAATCCTCAAAAATAAAATGAATTCTGTTGGCGAAATATGTCCCGATTCACTCTTACAAGGAAGCAAACCCCAAAAAATAAAAAGGTTGAGGGCTACAAAAGCACAGTCAAATTCAGAAACGATAATATCCGTAGCTAATTCAATCAAATATTTGCAAACGAACAGAAATATTAGAAACGAAGGAATCTGACCTTATCGTTGAGAGAGCATTTGGACTGAACATAAGCATCGGCATCGAACTTATCGGACTTGAAGATACTAAGACCTTCTTCAAGTTTGGTTCCATTGTCCTTAACCGGCGTGCCTCTGGAGCGGGCAGTTTTACCCGTAGCCATTTTGTGATTGGATTTTAAAAATTGGAAAGTGGAAGAGATCAGATCAAATGATTGGTAATATATTAAACGTGAAATTGAAGAGAGATCTGAAATGGAAATATTAGGCCATGGAAGAAGCAGAGCAGTTGAAGAAGACGAACAAGAAGTTGGTGAAGAGAACAATGATTTTGGAGAGAGATGCGCGTGAAATTTGGCGAGACAGCCCGATGTCTCTGCTTTTTTCTTACCTCCGTCAAAATTCTTCCAAGTCGTCCACCGCCGTAAAAAACTCTAGTGATTATTTTTTCCTTTTCAAAGAAGCAATGAAAACATATTACACGCGTGGGGAAATACCTCCCGCTAAATTCTACCTGGGAGCAGTGAAATAGCACTAGGATGAACTGAATCTTGCAATCGAAACACTTTTTTAGAGTCAAAAGCCAAGTTAGCCAGCCAATAGCTATCAAATTCGCCTCTTTATAAATAGAGAACCTATATGCCTATTTTCTTGTTATTAAACACTTAGAGTACGTTTGGTTCACTGTATTATATTAAAATATATATAATATTAACATGTATAATATTAGCTTGTATAGTATTAATCTGTACAGTATTAGTCTGTATTATATTATATAATGTTTGGTACAAAATTATATCATCTCATACTATTATACTATATTTGGTACATAATATTATAATATATTATTTTAAAAAAAATTAAAAATAAATACAATTAAATTAATTTTATTGTAACTAATTTAGATAAAAATTTATAATTATAAAATATAAATTTTAATACACCAATTTTTTTATTAAAAAATAATGAAAAATGACTATATATTATTAGAAAGATCGGCATTTTTAAAATTAAAATTAGATAAAAAAAATGAAAAAATCTAAATGACGAATTTGACGAAATATTTGAGCAAAAAATGAAAGAATTTATCAATTATAATATAATTTTTATATAATAACTATTAGCTTATATATTCAATATTATAAGTTTGAAAATTTGGTTATAATGTGATAATGGTAATGACAGTAGTGTGGCGGTAGCTGCAGCGATGGTGATGACAGTGGTGGTGGCAGTGACGACTGAGTAGTGGTGACAACGACGACGATGTGGTGGTGGTGATGGTGTGGTAGTGGTGATGATGGTGTGGTGGCGGTGGCGGAGGTAGTGTGGGGGTGTGGTGGCAGCGGGGACGGTGGTGGTGGTGGTGCCAGCATTTGCAGTGTGATGGTGTAACCAGCAATGATGGTGTCGGAGGCGAGGGTGTGGTGGTGGTGGTGGAGGGATGTGGTGGTGGTAGCGAGAGTGTGGTGGTGGTGGCAGGGGTGGTGGTAGCTACGACGGTGATGGTGGTAGAGGTGGTGGTGGCGACTGCGGAGGTGATAGCAATGGTGATGGCTGTAGTGGTGGTGGTGTCGGCAACGGCGTGGCAGTGGTGTCAGGCGATATGGTGGTAGGGGTGGTGATGTCAGCAGTGGTGGTAGTGTTATCGACTGTGACGGCAGGGGTGGCAATAGCGATGATGATGGTGGTGGTATCGACAGTATCGTGACAATGGTGGTGGTGACGATATGGTGGTGGGGGCGATGGTGATGGCGATGGCAATAGTGGTAGTGTAGCGATGGTGGCAGTGGCAGCAGTGTGGTGGTGGAGGCGATGGTGGTGGCGGCGGCGGTAGTGGTGGTGGTGTTGGCGGTGGTGACAGGGTGTGGTGGTGGTGGTGGCAGCAATAATAATGGTGGTGGGATGGTATTTAGTATTAATACGATGTTTACCGTATTACACAAATCCAAGGGTTTGTGATGTATTATTTTATACAGTGTATGTGGAATAATGAGACATGTACTGTATTATATTATCCCTACATTAATTTTTCAAAAATTTTTCCAAACATCGTACTTGTATTAGGTTGTACTATTTTATACTATCCTATGTGCATTTCAGTGAACCAAACGTGACCTTAGGGTGCATTTATTTAACAGTAAATTATTTTCTATTTTCTGTTTTCTATTTTTTTTAAAAATTGAAGTATTTATTTTCCGTAAAAAATTTAGAAAATGCATTTATTTATCAACAAATGAAAAACTGAAGCATTTATTTTTGTGTGTGTATACTCACACGAATGTATATATATATATACATACATATATTATATATATATGTATGTGTACATACATACATACATACATACATACATGCATTTATATATGTATGTGTGTATGTATGTCATATATATATGTGTGTGTGTGTGTGTGTGTGCATACATACATATGTATATGTATATACATATATATGTGAATATATGCACATACATACACATGTATTTATGAATACATACATATGTACATGTATGTGTATGTACATATCCATATGTATATATATGTATGTACACATATATATATATACATATTTATGTATGTATGTATGTATGTATGTATGTATGTATGTATGTATGTATGTATGTATGTATGTATGTATGTATGTACATACAGGCACATACAAATACATGTATATGAATATGCATGTGTGTGTATGTGCATATATATATATATATATGTATATGTATATGCATAAACACATATTTATATGTATATGTATGTATTTAGATACACACATACATACATGATGCATGCATGTATATATGTATGTATATTTGTATATGCATATGTATGTGTATATATGCATATATATATACATACATATACATATGTATGTATACATATGCATATGTATGTGTATGTATGTATATACATATATATACATATCCATATGTATGTATGTATGCATGTACTACATATACATATACATGCACATGCATATGCTTATGTATGTATGCACATACAAAAATTTATATATGTATATGTATATGTATATGTATATGTATATGTATATGTATATGTATATGTATATGTATATGTATATGTGTGTATTAATATTATTTAGAAAATTTGAAAAATATCTTTTATTAGTTTTTCAGTTTTTTTCTTTATTTTGGAAAACTGGAAAATTTATTTTCTGTTTTCTATTTTAGAAAACTGATGAAAATAAACATGATCTCTATTTTATATTTTTTGTAGAAAAATTTTCTGGAAAACTGGAACAATTTTCTGTAAGTAAACAAGCCCTTATTTTTCCAAAAAGATTCAAATTCGTTGTAGGATAACCCCGATCTTTGAATAAAACTTCTTGTAAAGTTCGTTGGCCATTTGATCTAGAGTTGTAGACGCCTTGTGTCACGATTTTTTTTTCACACCAACTCTAATCTTATGTACACTAGCAAAATTTACTCCAAATGTTTGACTTAAATTTGAGAAAGGCCACAAATGTTGGAGAGGCTCCTAACTTGCTTCACTTTCGAAAAGTCCCTTCCATTTGACAATAAATTCGTGCGTGGGAGGTTAATTAGAATGATGCAACACTCGATCGACGAATAAACTCTTCTATCTCTTTGTCATATTGGACCCTTATACCCATTGGTACCCTTTGTGAAATGCACCTACTTGAGTGTTCTCCATCCTCATGATAAGCCTTGAGTAGGCTCATATGGAAGATGGGATGGAACTTGATGTTTGAAGGCAACTCCACTTTGTAAGTTTGAATTCCTACCTTCTTGATGATAGGAAATAGTCCCTTATATATGCTTATGAGGCCTCAATGCAATCCACTAAGCCTCGTATGGTTATGCATCTTAAAAAGCACAAGGTCTCCCATTTGGAATTCCCTTGGTCGCCTCTTCTTGTTTATCCATTTGTTCATCTTTTTGGAAGCTTTCTCCAAGTAAGCTCTTGCTTTATTGGCTTGATCGTTTCAACCCTTTACGAACTTATAGGTTGACGGACTTGCTCTTTTATAACAAATGGCAATTGTTGAAGGCATCAAAGGTTATTGTCCCATGACAATATTAAATCGATTAAGCCCCATTGACTCACTTTTTTGCAAGTTGTAAGAGAATTTGGCAACATTAAGCAATTTAGCCTAATCTCATTGATTGGCACTCACATAGTGCCTTAAGTAAAGCTCCAAAAGTGCATTCACCCTTTTGGTTTGCCCATCGGTTTAAGAGTGATAGCTTGTAGAAAACTTAAGCTCAGTCCCCATGAGCTTGAATAGTTTAATCCAAAATCGATCGATGAAGCAAATGTAACGTCCTTATACCCCCTAGAAGGAATATAAGAGTGCTTGCTCTATTATTTTCTTATTGTGAGTGTTCTTTTCTTTGCTAGTTATGATTTCTCATGCTTAAATTTACTTAGCTCATTAGCATACATTTTCCATTTCATAGTATAATTAAATATATGCTTTAACTTAAAATACCCAAAATGCATTTACAATCATTCATACTTTACATATATTGCATATTATTTGCTATATACAATACAAAAATAACTATACCAAAAATAGATCTTCAAGTCTTATCCCTAGTGGCCTGCAGATGTTGACTTGAAGAATATGGTACTCTACTATGCATGTGTACCTATACGAAAAAAATACCCGTGTTGAGCAATAGCTTAGTGAGGAGTGCAACAATGCAATAGACTTCTAGCTGAAGTCTTAAAGATAAATAATATAACATGGCAAAATGCATTACATAAAGCATTTAGCAACTAATATATCTTACTGTTCATATCGTATCACAATACATATGCATTTGTGGTAATAATTTCATGCCTTTAATAATACCTCATCACCATTATTAGAATCTATCACACTAACAATGTCTATGAGAACACTAATATTACATTAAAGCACTAACATGTTCACACTATTAACCATTCACTGTTATTCATCAAACACATCACACATCACATCATATCACTCAATCGTTTGAATAACCATACATAGTAGATAACGGGAACAAACACTGGATACTAATAAACAATATTAAACACTAGCGATATAAGTCTCGAGTCACTGGATACCAAAAGGTATCTACACTAGATATATTTCAGTGCCAACACTAGCAGCTGCAGTCACTATCCCTCGTATGTATATCTATCTATCCCCTACTATGTGAAATTCAGGCTCAACAGATCTTTGATCAAACAAGAATATCACATTTGATACATTTAAAATCATAAGCATTATTCATACAATGGAACATGCAACAAGATCACTAAAATATTTATGTCCACTAACACTTCAAATACACTTAAAATACACATTAACATGATTATCATTTGTCATGCAACATATAACACTATGCATACCATTTATCATATTCACCCACATTTATTACTTGTATAAATTTTTATATTTTAAGGTTCAGTCTATAATGTTATTTCAATACTTTAATATGCTCTACATATATTACTCTTATTTTTATAATGTTATTTCAATACTTTAATATGCTCTACATATATTTAATGTCATATATTACTCTTGTTTTTATGTTTAAAATACTTTAAACATGTTTGGGAAGGTTCAGGTAAGTTTTGGTGATAATTCGGGGCTTAAAAATCAAGTATAGGAAAAAATAGGGTAAGGTTATGATGGCCAATGATTTGTTATGACCGTGAGATAGGTGCAAATTTGGTTGTGAAAGGGCTCATAGTGGTTACCAATTGGTTGTGAGCGTGAGGTCTATTCTATTCCAAGAATCCTAAAGGTAGATTTCTAAGTTCAACTTATATGTCATTTTAGACTTAGTAATCGACCTTTTCAACCAAAGTGGTCTTCTACAAACTTATTATCCTATATCTCTAGTTTCCAAAATATTACATTTGGGCATATAAATCTTTATATATCACTAAAAAAATTGAGTGATAGGGTAAGAGACATCACTCAATTTCAATCCACATTATAGAGGCCCTAGATGAAGAATTAGGTCTAGTTTCTTCTAAAAAATTATGGATATATGTCTTATCTTTCTTTTTCAACTTTAATAACTTAATTTAGACATTTACGGAAAGAGTTATGCCCTTTACACTAAAACTAGTTCAAGTGAACTTTAAGTAGATTTTCACTATGTCACATTTTAAAACACAAACCACTCTGTTCATGCATCTATTCATCATATATGAACTCTAACATCAAATATAGTTCTATTACAATGCATTTATAACCCTAGATCAACTTGGATGCATATAAATGAAATAGAACTCCTATACCTCTTTGACAAGTTCCCTACTTTTCCTTTAGGCTCTTCCTTCCTTCTCCTTTCTCTTGCTACATTCTCCAACTAAAACATGTTATAAATGCACATCAATATCCAAAAATTATCTATGATACCATCTCCTCATACTTAAAACAAATAGAAGATCAAACTTAAGCTAAAACCCCATAAAAACTCACCTTAAGGTGCCATGAAACGAACCAACTACATTCGCTCTTTTTAAGCTATATTATGAACAAAGAATGGCATAAGGAAGAAGAAGAAAATGCTAGAATTTCTTGACCCAAGAGTGGCTAGCCAACCCACACAAAAGGGTAAATTTTCTCCCTTTTCTTGCTTTTTCTTCACTATTCGAGAAATGCTACATGTCCCTCTTTTATTGGCTTAGGGTTTGACTAACTTAATTTACACATTCACTCCCTCATATTAATTTTAATTACCAATTACACATAATAGTAACTCTTTATAATACATTAGTCGCTGCATCTTTAATAAAAATGCACATTTACCCCTAAGTTAATAATTTACGAAATTGCCCTTTACTTTTATATTAATACCAATTATGTTTCAATTACATAATTAATGATTCTTTTATAATGAAACTCTTTTAATATCTTGTTCAACTACCTACTAATCCTACTAGGGTATGCTTTAGGGCCTCACAACAAGTGTCTTGATCACTTACAATTGACTTTGGCATGCCTTAACACTTCACAACATGCTTCAAGAAAAGATGGGGCAACTTCTTTTGGTACGAGGATCAAGGTGGCATACTTCGAGTATCGATCCACCATGATAAGAACCCAATTGCATCCTTTGCTTGTAGGCAAACCCACAATGAAATCCATGGATACACTTTTCCAAAGCCTTTTGAGAATGGAAAATGTCTCCAAAAGGCCCAACACATGGTATGTTTTCATATATGCCCCCACATCATTCCTCAAATATGGTTAATAATAGGAAATTTCCACTAAAGCTTGTGAGATACATACCAAGATGACCTGCACATTTGCTACCATGATACTCTTTTATGACTTTACACGTTAAGTTGTCATGAAAAGAAACATAAATATGTTTGCTTTTTGTGAACACAAAGCCATTTGCAACCCAAAATTGCCTTGTCCTTCCCTTCTTAACAAGCGAGATAATGGTTTGGTCCATGAAATCATATACTAGTCCCTCCTTGATTCATATTTTTAAAGTGCTTTGTGGGTGACTGGTGTCTAGCAAGTGTGCTAGATCAGTTAGCAATATAGGAAAATAAGATTAAGATCCTGAATATCGTATCCAAGGAAATATGGATTACTAAGCAAAATATATATTTGTGAATTATATTAATCTAAGATTATTTCCCAAAGTTTTTGATTTAAAAGAAATAACTAAACTAAACTAACAATAAAGCAAAATAAAAACTAAAATTAAACTAACATTAATTAAAAATAAAGCAATAACTAAAATACTTCTGCTAAAGGAACTATCCACCTCAACTTCAATTGCAATGATTTAATTCTAAAGTAATACAAGTGATAATGGAAAAAATTAGATAAATAAAGCCAAATTCTAACACCTCAGAAATTGCATCTATCATGCATGGTAGATTTTAGGGCATAAAAAATAACCCTAGGGTAATTTTTGGAGAAAACGGGATAAGATAACGATAAAATATAAAGGTGCATAAAAGTTAAACGTGCTCAGACCAAGGTAGTCTTAGGATGGATGACCCAATGAGAAGCTTAATTTGATACCACAATATGAAAACAGGTATTAAATGGAGTCTAATAGTATAATTTGAAGCCAAGTTGAGTTTAAATAGGCCTTTAAATCAAACAGAGAAGTTTTACCCGATTTGTTGAAAAATTTGACCATAAATTTGACCGGGTCTTAGAGGGGTCTAACAATATTTAAAAATTATTGCGATGATATAGATATGTTAGGAATATCATATAGATATCCCAAGAATTGAAAAATACATTTTCGACGGTTTTAAAATTTTTTGATTGGCTAATTTTCTGTCGAAATTGTAAATATATTGAAACGACGTTAGAATGACTTAAAATTTTAACCATAAGCTACTGAATATTTAAGTGTACTCGAGGCAAAATTTCATGGCCTTATGACATCCAAAACCATTATTTTAAAAAAAATAGCCAAAAAATGGTGAAAAATCGAAATAAAATCAATTAAGGGATAAAATAGGCTTAATAAATTCAGCCAAGGGCATTTTTATCCATCTAAAATAGTTAAGAATTTGTTGTAAATCCAACATATGATTAAGATGTGCAGAAACCCTTGAGAGTGTGACAAGTGGCTTAAAATTAAGCCATTAGATTAAATAGTTAGGAAAAGAATTTGGGCCATTGGATTAGGAAAATTTTGGACAGCATGGAGAGGTCTTGAATTCTCTATATTTCTACCCAAAACTTGGCCAATTTCTCCCCTTTATCCCACAAAAATTGTTCAGCCCTTTCATTTTAGGTTTTCACCATTTTTCATTCATTTCTCTTTCCTCTCTCCATAACTTAAGCTCAAATTTCACCCAAGTACACTTCAAGACCTCCTCTTCACTCTAGAAATTAATTTACAGTAAGAACAAGCTTGAAATTGGAGTAATTTGTGTGGAAATAAATCACACATATTAGGTAAAGTATATAGTTTTTGTGAGATTTAGTTAGGAATTTTTGTATAGTTTGATAAAGCATCTTAAGTATGATTATTAGGTAGTAATTAGAAGCTGAAAATTGAATAAAATCTCATGAATTCCTCCCTTTGAAATTTGGCCATAAGGTGAAGAAAAAGGAAAAGAAAGGAACAAAGAGGAAGAAAGCAAAGGAGAAGAAGAATAGAGGAATTCAAGCTTAAATAAGGTTAGTGGATACTAAACCTACACTCAATTTTATTTATACATTAATTTCTCTATAAATCACACATTATGTAACTATAATATTTAATGAAATAATTTAATTTAGCTTAAGAGGAACGTGTATTATAATGAGATACGATGAAATAAACTTGAAATTATATGAGAATTAATTAATTAGGGAGAGAAACGGAAGTGGCCGAATGGTTACCTTAGGATATTGTTATGGATTTTTTGTTAATTAATGAAGGATTAAATATAATTTTAGCCTTAGAACAATAAATTGATAGTTTAAAATGAATTGGACATGAAAATAATGTATACATGTAAAATTAAATATGTTAAATAAAGGTGAACAATTAAGAAATAAAAAGATAATAAGCAAAAATATGCATTAATGAATATATACATATATAAATTAATGTTAGTAAGGTAAATGACATAAAAAAGAGAAATAAAAAGTATGATTTGTTCATGTTAGGTTAGTGGCCAGATGGTACCCATATGGTGGATGCTTGGTTTAATTTATATTTATGTGTTATATATTATGTATATGTGAAATCATGTATGAAAAGAATAAAATTTCATAAGTATGACAATGAATATTTGAATACATAATTATATGCTTAAATAATTAAAGTTTAAATGTAATCCAATGTGTGACATTAAGTTGCCCTTAGTATTCAGTGGCTAATCCAGAATATTAGAATATAATGGCTAGCCATATGGACTTTATACCGCGGTAAAATCAGACAGACAGAACATTCAGATAGTCAATTAATATAGAGGCCTCACAATTATAGACAGTCGGACAGAATATTCTGATAGTCCTCATCTCGTATATCTGATTCAAAGATTTTCACTATCTACTACTAGGGGTATTTTGGTAATTGTGTAAGAAAACAGAACTTAAATAGCAAGTATAATGTAAAAGATAGTAAAAATGCAATTAAATTAAGCAAAAGGTGAAAAATAAAATAAATAAGTTTAATAGGATAAAAACGTAATTACCTGATAAATTATGGACAAGATGGTAATTAAGTATAAAGTGAGTGAATAAAATGATTAAAATAGTCAATTAGTGCAATAAGGGCAAAAGTGTAATTAACGAAAAGTTCAGGGACTAAAATAAAATTTTCCACTTAAGAAATAATTGCAAGGACCAAAATATAATTTTTATAATTAAAGTAAATTAAAAATTTAAGAAAATCAACCATGTCAAAATTGAAGTTAAATTGACTAGAAATTAGGAAAGTCAAACAAAAAGGTCAAAAATTGGTCAACATTAAGGAAAAGTCAAACTTAGGGCTATAATGGTAATTTCACAACCAAACAGAGAAATTCATGAAATTAACCAAGAAAGAAGATTTTCGAAATAATTAAATAAGAAATTGGGTAAATAAGGATTAAATTTGAAATTTATTTAGTGATGAAAATTTATTACAATAATAATTAATAAATTAATTTAAGTCTATAAAATGAAATTTTGTGTAGTAGTATCCACCACTAGGCAACACGATTGCTTAGCGCATGATTTATTGACTGCACGTAAGGATAGGTACTCAGGAATTAAAAAACGATCAAGGATGACAATGGCATGTACATTGGCGCAATATAAAGTTCTTGTATTATGTAATAGAATAGTTGTAAATTAAGTTATTTAAATTAATTATGGAACATATTGTAGTAATAATTTATACTAAATATTATTTGTAAATTAATGTGCATATGAATGTGATGTAATGAATGGGAATGTTATGTTGTTCTGTGATGATGATGAATTGATGGGTCATATAGAAGTACAATATATGTTATGAAGTATTGGAGGAGGATGATACATTTGGGAGTGCTTAAATTTGAAATTGCAGGTTTGGATAGCACAATTTTTTAGCCGTTGTGCTGCCGAAATTATAACAAAATGAATAATGATTTAGGAATAAAAAAATATATAGAAAATTCATAATTGATAAGGGTGTTACACAAATGTATTAAGCAAGATTATCATTCTAAATATTAAACCTTCTTGCTAGGAATAATTCAATACTTAGCATAAAATTTCAGTTTTAAACTCCTAGAGATTCATTAAATTCTCTTTCAAGTAAATTTAACTCCAACCTATTCTTAGTTTAACTTTTTTTTAGTATCAATTCAGGCTTACCAATACATAATTACATCTAAATTAGGAAATAATCATGCATCAACACTAGTAATTCAATCCCAGAGCATGCATATCATAGATCATACTCAAATCAATCATTAACTGTTAATCAAATAAATCAATAATCAATCTTAATACAATCAAAGATAAGAATTTGCTGAAAACTAAGAAATAATCGAACTTGTATTGAATTAAAGCACAAACTAAGTCATCACAATAAAAGAATGAGGGTTCAAGTTTCTCTCGACAAAAGAGGAGAAACTACTTACCAAACATGATGAAAACGAAAAAAAAAACTAAAATAAAAATAAGTGAAAAATAAGAACAATAGAAAAACTAAGTTAAAACTATTGTAAAACTACTGTACAATATTAACTAAAGAAAACTAAAGCTAAAATAAAGAAAAATTCTTAAGTAAGTGTCTTCAACTATCTCCCTTCAAGTTTTGTGCTTTGTCTTGCTTTAATAGCTAAATTCTACTGCCCAAAGAAGAAGTTTTGCCCTTATAACTTCCTACAACAAAAAGGAATTGAGTTTGAGTTGAAATAGAAAGTTTTAAATCATTTTTTTCCATAAAGACTTAGGAGAGTGATCTTTTTATACTAGAAGAGTGAATTTAGCCTTAGATGAGTGAAATCCTTCTTCGGTGAGTGGCAAAAAACACTCAAGAGAGTGTTTAAACACTTAGCCAAGTGATCCTTATCACTCAGTCGAGTCACGAGCTACTGTCCCTTACGACATAATTTGCCAACTTTTCACAAAAGTATAGATTTTACCCCTAAACTTATATTTTCTTTAATTTAGCCTTTTTTTCTCTTTTAATTATGATGGAATATGACATGGTATGTACATAAAGATCATGCAGCGAAAAATAATAAAAATTTGATCATACATGCCATACAATTCCATGACAAGAATCAAAACATGAAATTTTAGGGTTTTAAAATTTATAACTTTAGATGCCTTTAAAATTTGATTTTGATGATGACCAGCAACCAAGGAAGATATCTTAGCCTTAGACCTTCACCACCAATGCCAAAGAACATCCTTTACGTCACTCCTCTCTATTCTCTCACACACACTTGCAAAGATAGCTTAAAACCGAGATTGCTAGCTCTCAAATTAAGTATTGTGTAATGGCTATGGTTTGAAGCTACAAGACTTGATCTTGTACTTCTTTTAGGTGCTATTAATACCCAAGAACACAAGAGAATGAGGAACAATCCTTTCTCCTTGTGAAAATTGGCCAAAAGAATTTTTGTGAGAGAGAGAGAGAGAAGTTCACGCCAAAACCATAAAAGAACTAGGGTTTCACGTTTTTCTCTTTCAATATATGTCATCCCATTATGTAAGTGATTAATCTAAAATCTACTACCTCAAGATAATTTATTTTAGCCTTAATCACTTCCTTAAAATAAGTAACATATATTGATTCAAACTCTTTTGATTTAATCCAAGATAAACCATAAGACATTATAATCAAATTAATCACTTAATTTGGAAATTCACATGTGCCGAAATTCCCTTAGTATTTAATCTAGGAATTTCGGCTATGTCATCTCTTAATTAAGTGTTTTAATTTGATTTAAATATCACTAGGATTTAATACTCAATTAACTTAATTAATACAAGATAATTAATTAATTAAAATTAAACCATATGGGCTGAATTTCTCTCTCTCATGGGCCAAGGTCCAATAGCATTTATAATGCCCATTACATACATTAATTTGACTTTAATTAAAAGCCCAAATTAATGCCCAATACTTTATTTAAATATTTTAAGCCCAATGCTTTGTGTGCGATCCTATAGGTCCATTTAATGTTGGCAATGAATTAATAAATTAATTCAAAGGCTATATATATTTTCTAGCAAGATATTATAGTATTCCAAATTAAATGAAAATGCATATGGCATTTAGTGACCTAATGCAATTTTGCATAGTCCCTTACCCATAAATATCAGAATTAATATAAGGCATGATACTAGTCATCCTTATATATATATTAATTCCTTTCTTGATATTCCAGTGACACTAAACTCTCAGATAAATAATGATTACTCATTATTTCATCTTGGTATGGCCATACACTTCTCAGTTCACTGATCAAGTGGTCGACGATATTTTCTCTCTTATAGAGAGGGGTAATCCCTTCACTTCTCTCATACTCTCTAACATGAATCAATGCACACCCAAGCATACCCGTGCTTGTCACTCTATTACGAGCACGTTAGGTGTATGTCAAAGCACACAGTAATTCATAAAGAGTTTCATAGAGATTTTAGGTCTAAGAACTTCGATACAAAACTTGCATATGAGAAACACTTATGACTTGTATCATGTAGTGTTCTCATGAGTGGATCGAATCCAGATACCATGTTCTAAACATGTATCTATGATCTATGATTGACACTCTTGTCCTTATGATCGTAAGATAGAACTCAACTTATCAGAGAGAGCATACTAGTCTTAATTCATTTGTTATTCCCATAACAATGACTGACTAGGGATATTTAGAATGAAGTCTCATTTGTTTCAAGGTCTTACAACCATGTGCCTCACCCATGATAACTTAAACTGAAACAACATTCTTAGATAGTTCTATCAATTGATATGCACAGGAAAACAATAGATAAAACAAATGTCTCATTTATTAACTAAAGTGTTTTATTACAATGTATTGGGGCTAGGGCTTATACTAACAAATTAAACCTAAAAAACATGAAAACTTATAATTAAACCTTAAAATACATAATTTAACTATTTAAACATAAATTCAACAAAATTAGTACTAAACTAACTCAAATAAACGCATAAAACATACTAAAAATATACTTATAATTCACAACTATTAGTGGACCACTAAGGTTGGCCAATTCCTCTTTTTGACTTAAGGCATCGGCAACTAGGTTGGTTCAACTAAGCTTATACTTTAAGAAATAATCAAATTTTGCTAAGAAGTCTTGCCACCTAGCTTGCTTGGGCATGAGTTTCCTTTGTGTATGAAAATAGCTTATGGCAACATTATTGATCTTTACTACGAACTTGCTCCTAAGCAAATAATGTTTCCATATGCGTAAATAATGCACCACCACGATCATCTCCTTTTCTTTTACGATGTATCGCCTCTTAATGTCATTCAATTTTTGACTCTCGAAGGCAATGGGTGGCCTTCTTGCATCAAAACTCCCCCAATAGCAAAACTAAAGGTATTAGTATGTACCTCAAATGGCATATGATGGTTTGGAAGTGCTAACATAGGCTTCTTTATGATTGCTTTCTTTAACCCTCGAAGGCATATTGGCACTTAGAACTTTATTCCCAACTTCAACCATTCTTTAATAAATCAGTAAGAGGTGCGGTTATGGAAGAATAGCCCTTAATGAACTTTTGATAATAGTTCACCAAGCCTAAGAATGATATCAACTTGATAACTTTGGCAGGTGGCTTCCAATCTTGGATGGCTTACCCCTTGGATTTATCTATACGTAATTTACCCCTTCTAATAATGTGCCCTAAGAAAGTCTACTCCCTCTGAGCAAACGAGCACTTCTTTTCTTGACATATAACTCATTATCCCTTAAAGTCTTGAATACTTGCCTTAGATGCTCTATATGCTCTTCCAAGGTCTTGCTATAAATGACAATATCTTCAAGATAAACAACCACAAAACGATCAAGGAATTAAGCAATTACTTTTTTCATGAAGATGCAAAAAGTAACCGATGCATTTGTAAGCCCAAATAACATGATGAAAAGCTCATATGAGCCATAATGGGTAACATATGCAATCTTGGGCTCATTCCCTTTGGCAATGCACACTTGATAGTACCCACTTTTCAAGTTCAACTTGGTGAAATATTGAGCATTACCAAGTTGATCAAATAAATTGGCAATGAATGGGATTGGATATTTATTCTTAATAGTGATCTTATTGAGCAACATATAGTCAATGCAAATCCTTAGTGACCTATCATGCTTTTTTTTAAAGAGAATTAATGCATCATATGGAGCTTTAATGGGATGAATGTACCCAGCATCAAGTAGCTCTTCCAATTGCCTCCTTAAATCTTCAACTTGAAGGTGCCATGCAATAAGGAGCGAAGGTGGGTGGCTTAGCTTCTTTCTCCAATTCATTGCTTGATCCAACTCTCTCTTTAGTGGGAGTTTCTTAAGCAACTCAGTAGGCATAACATCTTTAAGTAATTCTTGAATTGCTTTTGGTGCTTTGTCGCTACCATCCATAGACCCATTATCCATCTTAAAAGTAGCCAAGTAAGTTGGCTCATTTTCTTCATACCTTTAAAAATTTGAAGGGCGGATGAAATTTTTCCTTCATGAATTTCTTTTTTAATGGGCATAACATATGGTTGTTCTTTCTCCATGGTACACATAATGTTAGCATATGGGACCAAGAATGCTTTCACAATGTTTAAGAAATCTATCCCCATATAGAGCTTTTTATCATCAATAGAAGCAATTATGATGTCAGCCTTACCTTTCTATTGGACAATTTAAGTGTTGGTGCCTTATGCTATACCATTAATAGGGAGACTCTTTGTATTGACTCCCTTCACTTAGCCCTTCTTTTTGGTGTAGGTTAGGCTATTTGATAATTGTGAAACAGAGTATATTTCTAGTATGTTTTAGGTGTTTAATTTAGCTAATTTAGTTGAATTATTAATTAATTAGTTGAATTTGTGTTTTGAGATTTAATTGAAATTTTTGGTATTTTTGAAGGTCACATTAAAAAAAAACTAAATTGAAGAAAGGAGAAGTTTAGGGGCAAAACTGTAAATTTTGGAAAAAGTGGCAAAATTGTGTCATAGAGTACAAAGGCTCATCACTCGGCTGAATGATGAACTTACTCTCCTGAGTGGCCAATTTACTCACCCAAAGAAGAAAAGTCACTCACCCAAAAGAGCAAGCTATTTTTTTCCAGTAAGCCTTCACTCTCCCGAGTGACAAAGTCACTCATGCAAGGCAAAAACATCACTCTCCTAAGTGATAGAATCACTCTCCCAAGTGTAAAAAGGCAAAAGATGGTATAACTTCTTATTTAATTAGAACTTTTCTCTAACATTGATTCGAAATCAATAAAGGATATAAGTTCTCTCTAATGCCTATAAAAAGAGGACTAAAACACTAGAACAACACACACAGAGAGAGACATCAACTCAATCACAAAATTTAGATTAGGTTTAGTTTTACATTATTTTTCTTAGCTTGTAAAGAACAAAAGCTTGGAGCAGGAAGTTTTCTCTGGTTTTCTGTAAATGTTGATCAAGGGAGCTTCTATACTCTATGTTTTTTTATTCTCATTCTTAATTTTGCTTTAGTTTTCAATATGAATAGTGAATAGTTTTTTTTACTTTTGCTAAAGGTTACTTGAATCCTTAACTTTTTATTGTGATGACTTAAGTTGAGCTTTATATTCAAACACAAGTTGGTTATTTCTTAGTTTTAAATATATTCTTATCTTTGATTATGTTAAAATTGATTATTAGTTTATTGGTTCAATAACTAAAAATTGGTTTAACTATATTTGATGATTTGTATGTTCTTGGATTAATTCTTTAGTATCAATGCATTATTATTTTCTGGTTTTGAAGTAATTGTATATTGGTAATATTAATTAATACCAAGAGAGGAGGAACGAATAATAAATTGAAGTTAAATTTACTTCAAGATTTAGTTTAATTGTTTTATTTTTAGTTGTTTACTTTAGATTGTTACTCTTAGTTATTCAAATTTCTATCTTTAATTTAGTTAGTTTTCATAATTGCAACTTTGGGATTTCTCTTCTCTCTCACACAAAAATCTAACATCTTTCCTCCATACCCAAGGTCCCATTGGGTTCAATATTCAGAGATCATAATTATATTTTTCTATATTACTAGCCGATCTAGTACACTTGCTAGACACCGATCAAACTTTTGGCACCATTGCTGGGGAATCGTTGGCATTTTTTTAATTGGTTTTATATTTTAAATTGAATTTTTGTGTGTTTCTTTTTTTTTTCTCTATTTCGATTCTATTATTTGATTTCTTCTTTGACATATACAGGTGTCAATAATTTATGGTAAGAGGCAAACTAATTTGCCTATTAACCCTGAGATAGAAAGGACATTTCATAGGATTAGGAGGCTATAAGACACTATAAATAATTAAGGGATAAGGGTAAATCCACCTCTCAACATTGATTATGTACCTCTTAATGATCCACCTATAAATGATCCACCACCACTTAAGATAAAAGAGCAAGACGTGCACTATCGAGCTAAAGGGAATGGGTTTAGACCTAAAACTATTAAAGAATATGCTATTTCTAGGTGGAATGAAGAACATAGAACCTTTAGGATACCTTATCACCAATCTTTTGAGATAAAACTCGCTACCATCACAATTGTACAAAGGAATTAATTTTTGGGTTCAAAAATAGAGGATCCTGCTCAACACTTAAATATGTTCTTAGAAATTAATGACACGGTACAAATCTCAAATGTATCAACGGATACCATTAGACTTAAATTATTTCCTTTTACTCTCATTGGAAAGGCTAGAGATTGGTTGTAAATGTTACCAAATCAATCAATTCAATCATGGCAACAAATGCAAGAGAAATTCCTATGTAGATTCTTTCCATTATTAAAATAGCCCTCATTAGGAAGAATATTAATGATTTTTAGCAGTTTTATAAGGAAGCATTTCATGAGACTTGGGAAAGATTTAAGAGACTTTTAAAAATTTACCCACACCACGAATTTGATGTTTATCAATTAAAGAATATCTTTTATATAGGTGTGAATCAAGCTACAAGATCTCTCATAGATGCAGCCTCTAATGGAAGCTTTATGAACAAAATTCCTAAAGAAGTGTTATTACTTATTGATGAGTTGGCAACAAATGATGCTCAATGGGTAACCTTTAGGGTCACATAAAAGAAGCAGGGAGTAAATGGTGTAGACATAATAGCTATGCTCAGCTTAATTAGAATTGATGAGAAAAGAATATTTAAGGGAAAAAATGAGCTAAAAATTCAATATGTACCAATTTTATATAATGGATGTGATGTTTATACAGGAATATTAGAAGCACTTGAAATTAAGAATAGTAAAGGATCAATGGAAGAAGTGAATGCTTTGAACCCTTATAGCAATACCTATAATCTAGGATGGAGAAATCATCCTAACTTTACATGGAGAGAAGGGACCAAACATCCACCTCTAATCCTAAACTTAGGGCTCCTTTTAACCAGAATCAAGCCTCCCATAGCAATAACCATTCACTATATCAAAATCAATCCCAACCACACTACCCTTTTACATATCAATCATAGCCTTATCAACCATCCGAATTTCAAAAACCACAACCTCTACAAGAAAAGAAAATAAATTTAGAAAAAATGATTGCTAGTTTTATGGCCTCCCAAAATTCAATATTAGCTAGTCAAGATGCTAGATGGAAATTTAAAGATATTTGGATGAAAAACCAAGAGGCATCCATTAGGAACCTAGAAAACCAAATGGGATAACTTGCGAATTCACTCTCCAATAAAACTCAAGGTCTATTCCATCTAATGTGGATCGAAATCCAAAGGAGATAGCCAAGGCAATTACTTTAAGAAGTGGAAAAGAAGTACAAGAAGCTGAAATGGGTAAGAACTCTTTTAAAATGGTGGAACCAATAATAGAGGTAAGTGTTTCTAATCCCAAAATTAATGACAAAGGTATCTCCTATTGTTGAGAAAGGTAAAGGTAAGAAAACTTAGTTTTTACTGTTCTTGAATCTCAATTGCCCTATCCATCTCTAGCTAGGAAAGAAAAGCATAATGAGCAATTATCTAGATTTTTCGATATATTTAAAAAGTTACATATAAATTTACCATTTGTTAAAGCGTTATTACAAATGTCTAAATATGCTAAATTTATGAAAGAGCTTTGTACTAATAAGAAAAAGCTAGATGGGGTAAGAACAGTTCAATTATCTAAAAATTATAGTGCAATTTTAATGAACAAAATTCCAGCAAAACTATATTGGAAGTTTTACTCTACCATGTGAATTAGGAGAAAATTTTGTTGGTCATGCATTATATGATTTGGGTGCTAGCATAAATTTAATGCCTTGTTTAATTTAAAGAAAATTAAACTTAGAGGATATAAAGGAGACCCAAATGAGGGTACAATTGGCGGATAGATTCATAAAGATGCCTAAAGGAATTATGGAAGATTTGTTAGTGAAAGTAGGAAATTTTATATTTTCGATGAATTTTATCATAATGGATATAGAGAAGGATCGAAAAGTACCTTTAATAGTGGAAAGACCATTTTTGAACACGACAAAGGCTTTAATTGATGTTCATGGGCAAATGGTCACTTTAATGTTCAATAAGGAGGAGATGGTATTTAATGTAAACAAAGTGATAAAACACTTTTCATATGACTTTGAAGAGTAATTTGCTTTGTAAACGGTGTTCAAGAATGCATAGAAAAAAAAGCAAGAGGAAATTCTATTAGATGATAAACACTACAAGAAAATTGCAATTTAGCAAAGGAAATTAGCAATGGAAAAAGTCAAATTTTCGTTGCTAATCAAAAATTGCAACGAAAATTAGCAACGAAAATTTCGGTTGCTAATTCGACAGTTGCTATTTTTAGCAACGGAAATTGAATTCCATTGCTAAATTCAATACCGTAAGATTCGGTGACTTGGTCAAATTTAGCAATGGATATTGACTTTCGTTGCTAAATTTAGCAATGGTATTGATTCCGTTGCAAAAATTAGCAACGGAAAAATATATTCCGTTGCTAAATTCACCCATAAGTAAAAAATTAATGACGGTTCTGTCAGTCGCCAATTCGTCGCTAAACATTATTACAGTTTTTTAATATAAAAAAACCATAATTATATACTAGTCTAATTGGTATTATTCCCATTACGTCTAGCGTTTAATTAGATCTAAATCCATTTTCTTCCTATTTAATAATGAACAAAAAGAGTGCACATGCTTATGGTCATATAAATTCAAGTGACAGATGGCAAAAGCTTTTAATATATTAAATTCCACTAAACACATGCAAAAGAATAAGAAAGGTAAATATAAAAATGCATTAAATATTATTAAGATGCAAGGCTAGTTGTGAAATATTGCTAATGCTAGTTTAGTGGATTTTGCTTTCATAGGATTGAGAAAGCAAAAAGATATTATATACAATATTCCCTAGCAGGCTAATTACTGAGATAATTATCCTAAACAAAATTATGGATTGGCAAGTACATAGAAGAAAATTCTGATTCTAACCACCATAACTTTGTCCCACATAATAAACAATACAAATTATATATAATATAAAACAAAATTCATTTTCGTCCCTTTATTATTGTTATGGTTGTTATCCTCGTTAACGATATTAATTTTGCTTAGGTTTTAATTTTCCTACAAATCTAATTTCATGTTTATGACTTTATTATTGATTTAATTAATTGTTAGCTTTGCATGCTGGGAGTTTACACACCAGGATTTAGTAAGTACCCCTGCTTTAAAAATTTATGCCACCAATTTTCAATTCAGGCATTTCTAGTTTTATATATTTTTTTCATTTAAAAAACATGACACTTTAATTTGACAAATAAATGTCATAGGTATACTATTTGTTTTAGATTAGCATGACTTACAATCAATTTGATTACACTTTGAATTTGACATATCACCACAAAACAGTTAATATGAAATATTTCTATAAATATTCATTTTGAATTTGACATATCACCATAAAACAGTTTATTCATTTTCGTCCATAAAGTTTCTATAAATAACTTAATGAATAAAAACAAAATTCTAATATATATATATATATTGAAAGTGAAGCTCATGTACAAATGCAGACACTTAAATTAGCAGAAAAAAATTATTTAAACGAGATATTATTTGCTCACAAGAGGCTAGCCGGAGGCTCACCGGAGCTGCATCAACACTGCCATCACGAAGCCAGGATCATCAAGAACCCATTGCTTGTGGTCACGCGCCGTAAGGAGCTACGGTGTGGTCGGGATCTACACCGGAGTAACTCGCCACACCCATTTTCGATCAGTTAATCACCGGCATTTGGAGTTAGACTAAGGGTATCGGAGTGAACACCTCGACTTCGGGAACTCATCGATGCAAACAGTGTCGACATCAGTCATCGCGGTTCACCGAAATGAAGGAAGAAAGCTTGGAAGAAGAGAGAGAAAATGCAGGAAGGAGAAGACTCAAGTCGACATCGTTGAAAGCGGGAGTTGAATGGCCATATGCACTGCACTTGGGCCGACGATGGGAGCCAACATCGGCACACGCATCGCCGGCAAAGGCGTCGGTTGTCGTGGGCAGCGCCTCACCTGCATCTCCTTCTAGTTTATTTTATTTTTCTTTCTTCTTACGATTTATGGCCTCTTCTTTACCTCAATTTGTTTTTTCTTAATTTGGTGGGCCACATATTTGATACCCGAAATATCTTCTACTTTTCTCTTTTTTTTCACAATTATTATTATTATTATTAAATAATGAAAAATAATTGAGGTAAACCGGAGGGCCCCATGATTAATGCTCTTCATTTTCATTTTTTTGATAATTGAATCTTATGGAATAGTCATTCATCTGTGCAAGTTGGGATGCTCATCTCTCCTCTAAACAGATGAACATTTGCAGGACACACACATATCCATTTGTTGCTAGTGATTATATGAATTTAATCAACCCGCAAATAAAAAAATTAAATTTTTAAAGTATATATAATATTTATTTTTTACAATATAAAAATTTATTAAAGTTTAGAGACTTCAGGATGTATTTTCTCCTTTAATTATAAGTTTATATAATACTGTTGGCTATAACCATCTTCTATGATTTTTTTATTTTTTATCTATTACTTTTTGCTTTTTTTAAATTTACGAAATAGATTAATTAATTTATGATCGAATATTATTGGAGTACAATTTTTCCAAGAGTGTATACAAATGCATATGCGGAAAGCATATGTTAGAATGGATTTTTAATGGCTTTATCTAAATAATTCCCAAATTAACTTTATATATATATATATGTGTGTGTGTGTGTGTGTAGAAATCTTGATGTATATCAATATTCAAATAAAAAAGTTAACCAAGAAAAAATTGGAATGAAAAATAGCAATGGAATATCCTTTTCGTTGCTATTTTAGCAACCGAAAATAAATTCGGTTGCTGTTTAGCAACGGAAATATATTTCGGTTGCTATTTTAGCAACCGAAAATAAATTTCGTTGCTATTTTAGCAACCGAAAATTAATTCGGTTGCTATTTTTCATTGAAAATAAAAAATAGCAATGGAATTCTATTTCGGTTGCTATTTAGCAACGGAATTTACTTTCGGTTGCTAAATATATTTTCGTTGCTATTTAGCAACCGAAATAGAATTCCGTTGCTAAATAGCAACCGAATTTATTTTCGGTTGCTAAAATAGCAACGGAATTTAAATTTCGTTGCTATTTTTCTTTCCAATTTTTTTCCGCCATCTATTGGTGCCTTAATTAGCAACGAAATAGTAATTTCGTTGCTAAATTTTGCCGCCAAAAATTTCCTCCACTTTTAGCAACGGAAGAAAACCAAAAATTTTCCATTGCTAAATTTACAAAGTTTAACCAATTTTAGCAACGAAAATTATTTTTCGTTGCTAAATAGCAACGGAATTGGTTTTTCGTTGCTAATTTAGCAATAGAATCTTTTTCGTTGCTATTTTTCCATTGCTATTTTCAGATTTTCTTGTAGTGAAACTTTGAAGTTATTTGATGCATTCGAAGGATAATGAAGATGAACTGATAAATAAACTAGAGAAAGAGCACAATGAGGAAGAAAATTTGGAGGATGAGCAGTCCCCTCCTAAGGGAGACAATAATTATGAACTTAAAACTTTTCCTTCTCATTTAAAATATGTATTTTTATAGGAAAATGTAAAACCAGTAATTATTTCTTCACTTTTGATAGGGTTGGAAGAAGAAATGCTTATAGAAGTACTAAATAAGCATAAGGGAGCAATTGGTTGGGCAATATTCGATCACAAGGGAATTAGCCCCCAGCTATTGTACACTAGATACCTATGGAGAATGATTTCAAGCCGATGGTACAACCCTAAAGGAGACTAAACCTAGCAATGCAAGAAGTGGTGAAAAAAGAGGTATTTAAACTCCTCGATGCAGGTATTATCTATCCCATTTCTAATAGTAGTTGGATTAGTTCGGTCCAATATTTATCTAAAAAGGGATGAATGACTATTATAACCAATGAAAAGGATGAACTAATCCCAACACACATAGTGACGGGATGGAGAGTGTGTATAGACTATAGGATATTAAATAATGCTACTAGAAAAGACCACTTTCATTGACCAAATGTTAGAAAGATTGGTGGGAAATAGATTTTACTATTTTCTAGATGCATATTTTGGATATATGCAAATATCTATAGCCCCAGAATACCAAGAAAAGACCACATTCACATGCCCTTATAGAATATTTGTATATAGGAGGATGCCTTTCGATCTTTGTAATGCCCCAACCACATTGCAAAGGTGTATGATTGCCATTTATCAGGATTTTCTTGAAAAATTATGGAGGTTTTCATAGATGATTTTACCTTATATGGTTGGGATTTTGAGTCTTATTTAAATAATCTTGCATTGATCTTAGAAAGGTCTAAAGAGATTAATCTTGTTCTTAATTGGGAAAAATGTCATTTCATGGTAAGAGAAGAAACAGTTTTAGGGCATAAAATCTCCGAGAAAAGAATTGAGGTAGATAGAGCAAATGTAGATGTCATTGATCAATTACCTCCCCTAACTAGTGTTAAAGGTATTAGGAGTTTCCTTGATAATGCAAGGATTTTTCTAAAATAGCTATAAAACTGTCTAATTTATTGCTTAAAGATGTTGTATTTAACTTTAATGATAAGCGTTTGCAAGCTTTTAACTCGTTAAAGCAAAAGCTAATCACTACACTAGTCATAACATCATCGGATTGGAGTTTAGCATTTGAAATTATGTGTGATGCTAGTGACTATGCAGTAAGAGCAGTTTTAGGATAGTGGAGGGAGAAAGTTTTTCATACTATCTACTACGAAGCTCAAGTTAATTATTCAACCACGGAGAAGGAGTTATTAGCAATTGTGTTTTCTTTTGAAAAATTCAGATCTTATCTCCTTGGCTCCAAAGTCACAATGTGGTCAGACACCTTTTTTGTAATGCCCCTCATTATAGCCTAGGAGAATTTCTCACTAATAAATTAGTAGGTTAAATGTCAAATTAAGTGTAAATGAATATGGAGGGAACTCATTGAAAAGTTAAAGGGTTTGTTTTGGGGCATAATTAGAAATAAAGGAAGTTAAGGGAAAAAGGGGTAATTTTTCTAGACAAATGACACTTGGGCCATTAAGAGTGAGGGAGAGGGAGTTATTTCTTTGAGAGGTGGCCAGCCAAAGGGTGAGTGGTCTTCTTCTCCATTCATCTTCATCCTCTCACTCTCTCAAACCCTAAAATCTCTCTATAAAACTCTCTCTAGGAGCTCTTGGGTTTTTAACAAAAAAGGAAGATTTAGTTAACTTAATTGTAAGGTATCCTTGTCTTTTCTTTTTGCTATGTGTTGTTCATTAAATATAGTGATGAGTGTTCTTGGTGATGTGTTTTTATAGAAGGAGAAACAAGTAAAAGGAAAGGAAAGGAAGCTACTTAAGGGTGAAGAGATTTGAAGCTTTTAAAAGGTATGGGAACTTGCATGTTTATTTGTGTGTGCTTGAGTTTTGGACTTGAGAGATGTCTCTCTTATTGCTATAATATGTCTTATATGGGGATCTTAGGCTTGAAAGTGATTTGGAAATGAAAGATGCAAGTTTTATTGAGAGATATAAAAACTCTATTTTAGGGATTAAAGGACCAGTTGGTATGTTTTTAGCCATATCTTTAGTTATAGTGGTTAAAATGGAGAAATTCTAGCTGGTATAGAAACTAGACATCCATATCTTGATTTTGTTAGAAGGAACCAAGAATTTATTTTCAATGCATGATAGTGAAAATTTGGGTTGGAATTTGATTATGGCTATTACCTTGCTCTTGTGAATAGTCTGTGGTTTTCTTTGTATATCTTAAGATTTATAAGTCCAATTTGGATAATTTTTAATGTTTTGAAAAGTAAAAACATAGGGCTAAAACTTTGTAGAAGATAATATTTTCGAAAAAAGTCTTCTAGTATGTCTAATTTGAAGTGCAACTCGAGTTTCATAATTAACTTACAGGATTTTTGAGCAATGAGCATGGAAACTTTTGAACCGTCGCTTTGTGTCATGAGCACGACATCAAGGAATATTCATTTTGACATTTGCTTGCTATTGCAAGCGTGATTAATATTGCGGGCACGACAACTGTCGCGAGCGCGACTATTGCCGTGAGCGCGATAATAAGCGCTTGTTTCATATCTTTATCTATAGTTTCTCTTTTTTCCATTATAATAAGCTACTCCCGAATGTGTTACGTCTATATTTGAATGTTATCAACTTTAAAGGTTGAACAGGTATGAAATTGTATTACAGTTGTTGATGAATATACATGATTTTCTATGAATAATGCCTATGTCTATATATATATATATATATATATTCGCATCACCGAATTAATACGCTATTAGTTAAAGTATACTATCTTGATTATAATGCATAATTGCATGAATGGTCTTTCTATATGATAAATATGATAACTGAACTCCAGAATTGATATGGTGAGATATGAATTGAATAATGCCTGGATTAAAAGTTGGTTGTGGATAGATAGGCATGCCTATAAGGTTATAGTCGCAGTTGCTATAGTCCAACTCTTATGAGACCACAGTTTGTCTCTAAATGAGACTATAGTTCTGACCCAAATGGGTCCACATATTTAATACCTTCGGGTATTTACAGATTTGATACCTGAGGGCATCCACAACACCTGTTATCCACACCTACAAGATTTTAAGCAGGCAATTTATTAGATGAATAACATACATACGTAGTTCGAAATAGTTTATTGGTATAAATACATGATTTTTACAATTTCTCTTAATAAAGTAAATGCATTTTATTTTGTACTATTGTTGTATGCTTGGTGATAACCATTGTGAGTGGTTATCAATATTTTATACTTTTGTTCCTTGCTAAGCTTTATAGTTTAGCACGGGTGTTTATCCATGTAGGTCCGCAGGTTAGACCTTCTCTTCAGGAGCAAAGCCAACAATCTCCAAAGCCAACATCAAACTAGAAAGAATAGTTTGAAGTATGAGTCTCATACTTTTGTATCTTTTGGTTATATAATGATGTATCCTGTAGTAATATCATGTAATTATCAAGTTTTGTAAGCAACAGCTTGTAAATGGAACAACCTTAATATTATATGATATGTAATGTACATGTATGTATTCCCATATGCATCATTAACAGATGACTCACAGGATTAATGGGATATAATTATTACCAATAATCAGGATTATTTAGAAGATTCATTACATTTTTGGTATCAGATCGCCTTTGTTTAGGCGGTTCTGGCCAATAGGAATTTAAAAGTCCATAGATATAGAATTCTTGTTAATGTTGGCTGATTGTTGTTGTCCCTATGTTTCTTTTGATATAGTTAGAATGGAAGGACACCGTGAAGTGGTAGATGAATTGGCTGAAAGCAATTTACCTGGACAATCTAATCATTCACAGCCTGAATCTTATGCATCCACTAGAGGTGGTGTAGCTGCCACTGAGCCTGGGGAAGCACTGTTGAAAATTTCCCATGACATGGCTCGGATTCTACAACGGATGGCGACACCAAAAGCTCCTATTTCCATGATCAGAAAGCATGGTACAGAAGAGTTTTTAGGCTATACTTGGGAAGAGTCTGAGAAAGCTGATTTGTGGCTTGAAAGGTTGGAACAAGTATTTACAGAAGTTCAGTGCCCAGTCAATTAAAAAGTGACCTGTGCTGTGTCCTTACTTCAGGGAGCAGCTTATGATTGGTGGAAGCTAGTTCAGACACAACCCCAGCTACCTGATTTCCTCTCTTGGAAATTCTTTATGGCAAAATTTAAAAAGAGGCGTGTGACTGAAGCTTACAAAGATGAGAGATTGAAACAATTCTTGAATTTAAAGCAGAAAAGTATGTCAGTGGCTGAATATGAAGCAGAATTCAGTCGCTTGAGCAAGTATGCACCAAAACCTATGCTGATTGGGACTTTTAAATGTCACCAGTTTGAAGATGGGTTGAATGACCAGATTCAGAAGCATTTGATAGGCCCTATTTCTTTCCACCCAGTGGATTACCATCAGTTGGTTCAAGCAGCTATACGGGGTGGAGAAAGAAGAGAATGTCGAAAGAGAAAGAGAACAAAGAAGAAGAAGCTTCTCTCGAGGTGGTTCTTCATCAGGGAAAAGATCGAGATTGACTTCAGGAGATCAACCAATGGACTCTGGTAATCGCCCTACATCTAGAGGTAGACAACAGGGAACCTTTACTTCAGCTGGATCTGGTAGAGATACTGTATCAGGACAAGGCAGGAGTTAAGCGCCAGAATGCACTTATTATTTTAGACGACATTAGGTCACTTACAGAATGCTTATTGGTGCTTGTTTTAGATGTGGAAGCTCAGACCATTTTATGGAAAATTATCCAGTGAAGCAGGAGCAAGCCTCCAGTCAACAAAGTAACAGAGGAGTTTTTAATGTACCTACTTCAGGTAGAGGTCGTGGTAGAGGCAGAAGTGGATCGGGTCAGTTTAGAGCACAGTCCAGGAATGTTTCTAAGACAGTGGATCGACTATTTGCTCCTACACCTCTTGTTAGAGCTTATGCCATGAAAGGTTGGGAAGATGCTGATACTCCTGAAGTCATAGCTGGTTCATTTTCTCTCTTTGATACTGATGTACGTGTGCTTATAGACCCTGGATCTACACATTCGTATATTTGTAATGGGGAGTTGGGTAGAAATGTATCTATTGTAGATCACCTGAATCATGATATATGTTTGATCAGTCATTTGGGCCACAGTATACATGTAAATAAAATTTATAGAAATTGCCCTATTATGATTCAAAGGAAAGAGTTTCCAGCTGACTTAATTGTTTTACCTTTTCGTGAATTTGATGTAATTCTGGGCATGGATTGGTTGTTTAGATACCAAGCCATAGTGAACTGTAAAGATAAGACTGTAGTAGTTAAGAATGATGAGGAGAAAGAGACATTGATTTAGGGTATTAAGTCTAAACCCTTAACCAATGTTATCTCTGCTATGAAAGCGAAACGATTTCTTAAGAAAGGATGCGAAGCATTCTTGGCTTTGGTTCTTGACTCAAAAAGGGAGACAGTGAATCTTCAACATATTCTAGTAGTCAATGAATTTCCTGATGTTTTTCCCGAAGAACTTCCGAGTTTGCCGCCAAAGAGAGAAGTAGAGTTGTCTATAAGGACTTTACCTGGAACTGCTCCTATTTGCATAGCACCTTATAGAATGGTACCATTCGAATTAAAAGAATTAAAGGTTCAGTTACAAGAGTTACTGGATAAAGGCTTCATCAAGCTTAGTGTGTCACCTTGGGGCGTACTGGTATTATTTGTTAAAAAGAAGGATGGTACCTTAAGAATGTGCATCGACTACAAACATCTTAACAAGGTAACGGTGAAAAATAAGTATCGTCTACCTCAAATTGAAGATCTATTTGATCAGTTAAAGGGTGCTGGACTGTTTTCAAAAATTAATCTAAGGTCGGGATACTATCAACTACTGGTCAAGGATGTAGATATTTAGAAAACTGCTTTTAGGACTCAATATGGTCATTACGAATTCGTAGTAATGCCTTTCAAGTTGACTAACGCACCAACAACATTCATGGATCTGATGAATAGGGTGATCATACCTTATTTAGACTATTTTGTGGTGGTCTTTATCGATGACATCCTGGTCTATTCTCGCAATGAAGCGAAGCATGCAAAACACCTGAGAATTGTTTTGCAAATTTTGCGAGGAGAGCAGTTATATGCAAAGTTGAGTAAGTGTGAGTTCTGGCTTAAAGAAGTTTCTTTTCTTGGGCACGTGGTGTCTTCAGAAGGTATTAGAGTGGACCCTAAAAAGATTGAAGCTATTGTAAATTGGAAGCCTCCTCAGAATGTGCCAGAAGTTAGGAGTTTCTTGGGCTTGGCCGGCTATTATAGAAGATTTATGAAAGGCTTTTCAGTTATCGCCTCCCCGCTCACTAAGTTACTTCGAAAAGAGGCCAGATTTGAATGAACAGATAGTTGTCAAGCAAATTTTGAACAGTTAAAGAAGATGTTAATGGAAGCTCCAATTCTTACTTAGCCAATAACGGGTAAAGAATATGCTATGTATAGTGATGCATCGAAAAATGGATTGGAGTATGTGTTAATGCAGGAAGGTAAAGTAGTGGTGTATGCATCAAGGCAATTAAAACCCCATGAACAAAATTATCCCACTCATGATTTAGAACTTGCAGCAGTCGTTTTTGTTTTGAAGATTTGGCGACATTATCTTTATGGGGAGAAATACAGAATTTATACAAATCACAAAAGCCTTAAGTATCTACTTACCCAGCGAGATCTCAACTTAAGGCAGCACAGATGGCTAGAATTGTTCAAGGACTATGATCGTATAGTTGACTATCATCCGAGAAAGGCCAATGTGGTAGCTAATGCATTAAGTCGGAAAATGATAGCGACCTTGTTGTTGCAAGATTGTAAATGGCAGTTTACATCCGACGGAGCTTTGTTAGCTCAATTGCGAGCTCATCCTAATCTAAGGAAGGCAGTAATTGATGCACAGGTGAATGATGAAAAGCTACAACAATTGACTCAATCAGCGCATAAAAGAGGCCCTATAGAGTATTCAATCGGGTTTGATGGTGGTCTCTATTACCAGAATCGTTTATGTGTCCCAGACATTAAAGAATTAAAGAGAGCTTTATTACAAGAGGCTCACAATACCATTTTCACCATGCATCCCAGTGGCAACAAAATGTATAGGGACCTAAAACAGTTTTACTGGTGGCTAAGAATGAAAAGAGATGTAATGAGTATGTTTCCAAATGCCTAACATGTCAGCAAGTAAAGGCAGAGCATCAACTTCCTTCAGGATTGCTGAATCCTCTTCCTATTCCTCAGTGGAAATGGGACAATGTTACAATGGATTTTGTTACAGGTTTACCCATTATTCAAAAGAAGCATGATGTTGTGTAGGTCATAGTGGGCAGATTGACTCATTTCATATCAATTCGAACTAACTGCTTGATGGACAAATTGGCTGAGTTGTATATAGATAAGATTGTTAGACTGTATGGGGTACCAATCTCAATCATTTCAGATCGGGATCCAAGATTCACTTCCAGATTTTGGAAAAGTCTACAACATGCTTTAGGCATAAAGCTTCTTCTTAGCACTGCTTTTCATCCTCAAATAGATATGCAGTCAGAAAGGATTATACAGGTATTAGAGGACATGCTAAGAGGCTGTGTTTTAGACTTTCTCGCGAGTTGGGATAAATATGTGACTTTAATGGAATTTGCATACAACAATAGTTATCAAACTAGCATTGGTATGCCACCTTATGAAGCACTCTCTGGTCGGAAATGTAGAACTCCCTCCTGCTGGATAGAGTTAGTTAAAACCAAATTGACAGGTCCTGACATTGTAAAAGATACCGAAGAAAAGATTCAACTTGTTAAGCAAAGATTAAAAGAAGCAAGTAATAGGCAGAAATCATATGCGGACTTAAAAAGAAAGGGCATTGAGTATCAGGTTGGTGATGAAGTGTTTTTGAAGGTATCCCTATGGAGAAAAGTGTTATGATTTGGAGGAAAGGGAAAACTCAGTCCTAGATTTATAGGTCCTTACAGAATTCTAGAACGGGTTGGACCTGTAGCATACCGACTAGATCTTCCCAGTGAGTTATCAAAGCTGCATGATATTTTTCATGTTTCTATGCTTCGACCATATCGATCAGATGAGTCACATATCGTACCTGTACAAGATATCAATGTTAGATCTGATTACACATATGATGAGGAACCTAAGATAATCCTGGCCAAGGAAGTTCGACAATTGAGGAACAAAGAAATTCCCCTAGTCAAAGTATTATGGCAACACCACGGTGTATGAGAAGCCACTTAGGAGCCTGAAGCAATAATGTGGGCTCAATACCCATAGCTCTTCCATACAGGTATGAATTTCAAGGACGAAATTCTTTAAGGGGGAGAGAGTTGTAATGCCCCTCATTATACCCTAGGAGAATTTCTTACTAATGAATTAGTAGGTTAAATGTCAAATTAAGTGTAAATGAATATGGAGGGACCTAATTGAAAAGTGAAAGGGTTTGTTTTGGGGCATAATTGGAAATAAAGGAAGTTGAGGGCAAAAGGGGTAATTTTTCTAGACAAGTGACACTTGGGTCATTAGGAATAAGGGAGAGGGAGATATTTCTTTGAGAGGTGTCCAGCCAAAGGGTGAGTGGTCTTCTTCTCCATTCATTTTCATCCTCTCACTCTCTCAAACCCTAAAATCTCTCTCTAAAACTATCTCTCTAGGAGCTCTTGGGTTTTTAATAAAAGAAGGAAGATTTAGTTAACTTAATTGTAAGGTATCATTGTCTTTTCTTTTTGCTATGTGTTGTTCATTAAATATAGTGATGAGTGTTCTTGGTGATGTGTTTTTATAAGAGAAACAAGTAAGAGGAAAGGAAAGGAAACTACTCATGGGTGAAGAGATTTAAAGCTTTTAAAAGGTATGGGAACTTGGATGCCTATTTGTGTGTACTTGAGTTTTGGACTTGAGAGATGTCTCTCTTATTGCTATAATATGTCTTATATGGGGATCTTAGGCTTGAAAGTGATTTGGAAATGAAAGATGCAAGTTTTATTGAGAGATATAAAAACTCTATTTTAGGGATTAAGGGACCAATCGGTATGTTTTTGGCCATATCTTGAGTTATAGTGGTTCAAATGGAGAAATTCTAGCTGATATAGAAACTAGACATCAATATATTGATTTTGTTAGAAGTAACCAAGAATTGATTTTCACTACATGATAGTGAAAATTTGGGTTGGAATCTGATTATGACTATTACCTTGCTCTTGTGAACAGTCTGTGATTTTTCTTCGCATATCTTAAGATTTATAAGTCCAATTTGGATAATTTTTAATGTTTTGAAAACTAAAAACATAGGGCTAAAACTTTGTAGAAGATAATGTTTCTAGAAAAAGTCTTCTAGTATGTCTAATTTGAAGTGCAACTCAAGTTTTGTAATTAACTTACAGGATTTCTGAGCAATGAGCATGGAAACTTTTGAACCGTCGCTTTGTGTCACGAGCGCGACATCAAGGAATATTCATTTTGGCATTTGCTTGCTGTCACGAGTGCGACTATTGCCGCGAGCGTGACAATAAGCATTTGTTTCATATCTTTATCTATACTTTCTCTTTTTCCCATTATAATAAGCTACTCCCGAATGTGTTACGTCTATATTTGAATGTTGTCAACTTTAAAGGTTGAAGAGGTATGAAATTGTATTACAATTGTTGACGAATATACATGATTTCCTATGAATAATGCCTATGTCTATATATATATATATATATATATATTTGCATCACCGAATTAATACGTTATTGGTTAAAGTATACTATCTTGATTATAATGCATAATTACATGAATGGTCTTTCTATATGATAAATATGATAACTGAACTCTAGAATTGATATGGTGTGATATGAATTGAATAATGCTTGGATTAAAAGCTGGTTGTGGATAGATAGGCATGCCTATAGGGTTACAGTCGCAGCTGCTATAGTCTGACTCTTATGAGTCCACAGTTTGTCTCTAAATGAGACTACAGTCCTGACCCGAATGGGTCTACAGATTTAATACCTTCGGGTATTTATAGATTTGATACCTTAGGGTATCCATAGCACCCATTATTCACACCTATAAGATTTTAAGCAGACAATTTATAAGATGAATAACATACATACGTAGTTCGAAATAGTTTATTGGTATAAATACATGATTTTTACTATTTTCTCTTAATAAAGTAAATGCATTTTATTTTGTACTATTGTTGTATGCTTGGTGATAACCACTGTGAGTGGTTATCAATATGTTATACTTTTATTCCTCACTAAACTTTATAGCTTAGCACGGGTGTTTATCTGTGTAGGTCCGTAGGTTAGACATTCTCTTTAGGAACAAAGCCAACAATCTCCAAAGCCAACATCAAACTAGAAAGAATAGTTTGAAGTATGAGTCTCATACTTTTGTATCTTTTGGTTATATAATGATGTATCCTGTAGTAATATCATGTAATTATCAAGTTTTGTAAGCAACAACTTATAAATGGAACAACCTTAATCTTATATGATATGTAATGTACATGTATGTATCCCCATATGCATCATTAACAGATGACTCACAGAATTAATGGGATATAATTATTACCAATAATCAGGATTATTTAGAAGAGTCATTACATTTTTGCTAAAAAGGATTCCAAACTAAGGCTTATTCAATGGGTTTTGCTATTACAAGAGTTTGATGTGGAGATCAAAGACAAGAAAGGAGCTGAAAATTTTATAACTGACCATCTATCTAGATTGGATCATGCTAATATTGAAAAGTGAGAAATTTTTTATTTATTTTCTAATGAACATATTTGTGCTTTTTATGCTTATGAAAATTCAGTTCTTTGGTATGCTAATATAGCTAATTTTCTTGCAAGAGGTTACCTTCCAAAAGATTTTAATTGGCAACAAAAGAAAAAAATTTCAAACGAATGCGAGGCATTACCTTTGGGATGATCCATATTTGATCAACATTTGTTCGGATCAAGTACTTAGAAGATGCATTCCAGAAGACACTACAAGAAAAATGCTCTTTAATGAAAAAAAAATTCAGTCGTTAAAAGTTAAAATTCGGTCGTTAAAACACCATAATGATCGGAAAAATCCAGTCGTTAAAAGCCCCGTTGTTAATAGTATAGACGATCGGATTGATATCCGGTCGTTAAACGTATTAACGTCCGGAAAAAATCCGGATGTTCAATATAAATTTTTAACGACAGGATTTCCTTTCGCTAATTGTATTATGCTTTTAACAAAGGGAATTTCGGTCATTAAAAAAACCCTTTTAGCGGCAGATTTTTCCCTTCGTTAATTATTTTTTACTTTCAGCGAAGAAAAATCTGGTCGTAAAAATTAACTTATAACGACCAAAATTTTCCTTTGTTGATTGTGTATATCTTTTAACGAAAGGAAATCCGATCGTTAATGATTACAAATGGCGACCAGATTTTCCATCGCTAAATGTAATTTCGATCATTAATATAAATACTTTTATTTAAATATTTCTCGTACACCCCATTCACACTCCCACACATACATACATATCCAAAAATATCATAAATACTCTTTTCATAAATATATATCCAAATATTATCTACACATAACATTCACACACAAATATATATCCAAATTATAATAAATAATCTTTTCATAAATTGTAAAATACCACTTACAAAATATACCAATATTTTGAAATTGTTTGAATTCTATTCGTCACATACAATCTTTATAAAAAAAATAGCCCCCATCTAAACCATTTTCTATTCACCTAGAATTTTTAGAAGAATGCATAATGAACCTCATAACTTCATCTTCCATAGTTTTGAAGACCTGTAGAATTCAAAATCAAATAGTCCAATCAAATGTCTATAAATCAAATAATTTAATCAAATATTTATATGGATATATTAACATTAAGTTTGTAAAACCATATAAATATTCAAATCTGTTGAAGATAAAACATACCAGTTACAAACATATATACATATATGTATGTATATACATACATACATACATACATACATACATACATACATATATCTATGTATGTGTACATACATACATAGATATATGTTTGTATGTATGTACATACATAAATAGATATATGTATGTATGTATGTACATACATACATATATGTATGTACATGTACGCATGCTTACATACGTATATGTATGTATGTATGTATATACATATATGTATGTATGTATGTATGTACATACATACATATATATATATATATGTATGTATGAGTAAAGGGATTTTTTTCAAACATGTATCCATAAATAATAAATAAAAATCTTATAAAAAATCACTTCATTTTTTATATATGTTTGAGATGAATGGGCAGACTAAAAAGGAGTGTTTTATACATTCAATTTCACAACTACTTATTCACACGAGATGCAAGTCTTATAGTTTTCAGTTTTCATGTGACTGACCTATTAAACCATGAAACCAGGAGATTGAAGTATTATTCTCTAATGTTTTCTGAGTTTCTTTTAGATATTCTTCCATGTAGTGTAACTATGTTTTTGCAGTAAGCTATTTACACATTTTCAGTAAGAAAAAAATGGAACACCCATCAGCTATCCCGGCTGCAATGCTATAATGCAGTTTATCAAATTAACCGCCATCCATTGATTAAAGAATTATGTGTGAAAAGAGAGAGCAGCAATGATGCACTCAAGAATCACTTCGTGCAAAATGGAAGTTAGTTATTTGAAATGCATTCTTAGTGTTTGAGATGTATCACAATCGATTGAACATTCTATTACATGTATTCATAAATAATAGAATAACAAATACCGGACGCAAATAATATATGATTCAACAGAGAGAAGCATCTACTGCCACTTCAGATAATATATACTGCCAATATATTAGCAAATTTCTCATGAACCAGCAAAAGAGGATGCAACTAAATTGTAAAATTACCATTGGAAATTGGTGACATTCAAAAGCCTCTATCTGACTTATGCCACAGAAATGACCAAATGTTGGTGTGTGCTGTCCACCTGTAACGACGCTCTCTCTATAAAAAATACATCAAGCATCTGTATTCACATTGATAAAATGAAATTTTAGAAAACCTATTCAATGAGTTAAGTGCATTTACCATTCACTAGATTCAGGATGCCCATGCAACTCTGTGCAGGCGAGAAAGAACAAAGAAAGCTATTTCATGTAATACTGCAACAAGACAAAATACTTATTTGACCAGATTTTAAGAACTTGAACAAGAAATAAAACTTAACACACATGTACAGAGAAGTAAAAACCTCAGTTACAAATTGCCTTCAGTTGAAAGACTCCATTGCCACGTGGCCCTAACATAAGAAACATACATGATACAGAATCCCACATGTATAATAGAGCAAAAATTTAGTAGAATTGATAATGGGCAAAAGAAAGAAACCATTCTAGGCTCCTGCATATCATGAAAAAACTTATTTGACCCAATTTTAATTATTTAAGTGCAAAATTGACTCAATCAAAACATAAAAGGGGCTTACTCAATTACCAAAATAAATTTAAGTGGACTATATGAACTTTTCACCTATCAAAATTCTACAGGAAAAATACAAGTAACTATATCAAGAGATGTGTTCTCATATGGCTTCCATCGACTGATTTTGGATGCATAAATTGCTCATGACTTAAAACTAATGACAATATACTATTTAAAACAAAAGTAAATAAAAGAAGTTACAAAACCCACATTTAACCATGTAGTATCAATCCCCAGTAAGACAAGTAAATAATAAGAAATAAAGAAAAAAAGATACTATATCAGAACTTGTTCTCCCAATAAATACGATCAGGAAAATAAATAAAAAACAACTAAATGATAGCATCATCAAGCAACATATTAAAGAACAACTAAAAATACAAATTAACTTGTGAGACATTTACTTAATAACTTAACTTGACAATGTTAAGTGTAAAAGAATGGATCAAAACTCAATGAAAGCAAGCAAAGATCTGAGATTAGCAAAGTATCAAACTTAAGCTACAAAATAATATGTCATAATATCATAACTCTCAAGCTACAAACTAAGCCAACATATAAACAAATAGAAATAAAAAAGATACATGCACATGCATGCGCAGTGACAGTCCATCAACATGCTGTCAAAAAAAAGAGAAAGTACTTAGAAATCCTACTCCACTTGTTAGAATAGTTACACCTAAGATACCCTTCCTAGATTGAACAATTATCAAGGTTATTCATTCACTCAATCTCATTGCAACCTACTGGTTTGAAGTTTGACAAGGCCTAACAATTTCCAGAATGTTTAATGGTAGCAATGAATTTCATTCTGGCAAATTATTTAATGACATATAACCATAGTCTGTCCAGAAATAGCTTAGTATTTATTAAAAATGATGAGACTTCCTGATCGCTCTCTACACAAAGTCAATTACCAAATAAAATAAATTACCAATTTATTTGAAATACCTTTATGTCATGGTAGTGTAAAAATGGGGCATAGAGACAGACATTATTGTATACTAAGAATACAAAACAATCATTGAACCAATTTCACTTAGATTCTTAAAATTACCTGGTTCTCCCACTGTTTGGCAATGCTTACTGCCTCTTCATAAGAAGAAGAGATATTAGAGTTTTCCTCAAATAGCTTCTCTATCTCTGAAGATTGGGAATCAATCTGAGCAGAAAATTATCAAGCAAGGTCATATTAAGATGGACAACTTAACCTAACTCCCATTTCTTATACTAAAAGAATAAAATGCATGTAAAGACTGCACCTCCTTTAAAAGCTTCTATCTACTGCTCTCCAATCTTTCAACTGCTACAGCCATATCATGCAACTGCTTCTCAAGTTTCTCTTTTTCTTCCTGCAAAGTAAGTAACATAAATCAATACTTTTCCCCCAATATAACATTAATCCTTCACACAAGGAAGAATGAATTATTTTTGGAAATAAAACTTGTGAAAATGAAGACATTAAAAAGACACCTTCATTATAGTAGAAAGGCCATCAATGTGCCAAGGATTCACAAATAAGAAGCAAAACTAATGGCAATAACAACCGCATTCTCTTACCATTGAAAATGATTTTGGGGACACCTTTTTAGATATTTCTTCTGCAATACACAAGGAAGAGAAAGAATAAAAACAAAACAAATTCCTGTCTAAACCAGATCGCAGGAAAAAACTAAATAACGACACCTATATAAACCAAATAATGAGACAATACCCCTATCATCCCTGTCATAAAATTAACTAGACACAACCCAGAAAGTGCAAACCAAATAACAATAATACACCATCAAGAACCAAGAGCTGTTCCACACCCCTTTTTCTAGATGAAATTTATCGTTGAAGAAAATGGCTGGCAAGACTTTTGCTATTGGAAAAATTGAGATTATACAAGATCTAGATGGCAATAACCACAACTAACAAAAGCAAAAGCAGAGCCTGAAAACAAAAAATAAGTAGCAAAACTACTGAAAATAGAGATTCCAAGATAAAACTCTAAAATCACAGCCTCTGACATCTGGTAATATTTTTTTGATAAGCCAAAAGAGTTTAAAATTTTTTGGTAATATTATGTATATATACAGTCAAGTAATTTTCAGAACAAACATTTACTTTGGCAAGTCCTTCACCTTCACTCTGGCATCATTTAAGCTCCCAAGAAAATCGTTGTGCTCATATTGCAAAAAGGATTACAATAGCATTTTACCCATATAGAAAAATTAACAATCAAGATTGCTTTAGGAAAGTGAACAACAATGGACAACATTTGATTATATTCCACAACCAGTCACATAGAAGCCACAAGTACAAAAATGCATAAAGGAAACTTTTAGCATCAAAATCAAACAGTAATGCTTATGAACACAATTCCCAGCAAATCAATTATCACAAAATCCAATTAAGAATTAAAAATATTTCAACATAAAATAGCTTAATTACATCGGCTTCCCTTTAAATCAAACAATATTCACTAAGCAATTAAACACCCACACAGAACAAAGATATACCCACAGATATATTGAGAAAAATAAAGAGGGGATTACTATCAAGATAGCTGGCAAGTGAAGTAGTGAGGAAAATATCATCTGGGCCAACCAAAAACCATTCTTAAAGAAACAGTAAAGGAAACAGAGGCTAGAACAAAAATCCCAAGTTGATGAATGCGACTTTAACTTGTTATGATTAATGAAATTGGAATTAATGAATTTTAATTTATTTTGAATTAATTTCGTCCCCACTGGTCCAAAATATGATGTGGATTTTTCATTTGTGAATATTGAAGACAGAAGCAACATAAGGAAAGTCAGAAGCTATGGTTGTGATGTTCTAGCTTTCCAGATAATTTTTGGACCAAAAGCACAAGACTTTAATAAAAACAAACATATAGAAATCAATGAAGCTTGTCGGCGACAAAGTCTTAATCGGTGATCGGCCAAAGAAAAATCATTGATGGTGGCTGGATGAGAACAAAAATCAGAAAATCAAGAAGACCTAAAAAAAGTTTGTAGAGATAGGTTTCGAAGGAGTGACAACCAAGTAAAAGGATTTAGGGTTTTTTTGCGAAAAGAAAGGATTTGCTTTTTTTTTTAGTTGGGTTTGTCTACTTTTTTTTTCATCTTTTAGTTTTTCGTGGGCATTGTTATTTTGTGTTTTATTTTTATAAAATAAAATAAGAGAAATTTATTTTAGAGGTAAATTTTAGTAAGATCCCGCCAATTATTTTAATGCATTAACGACCGGATTTACTGCTCTTCAGCCACTGGATTTTTAACCCCTTGTTAAATAATAATAAAATTTAACAACTAATGACTGGCTTAATTTCCTTTGCAATTTAAACATTTTTACAACTAGATTTTCATTCATTCGCTAAATTTTGGTCGTTAACAATCAATTTTCTTGTAGTGAGAAAAGCAAGAAAATATAATGTGACAATGCCATGGAGGAGAAGTTGGAGGTCATCATGGACCTAATCGTATAATATAGAAAATTCTCCAATTAGGTTTCTTTTTGCCTACTCTTTTTACAGATGTTAAATCTTTTATTAAATTATGTGATAGATGTCAACGTATAGGGAATATCTCTAAGAAGGATGAAATGACTATGAATAACATGTTATAAGTAAACATCTTTGATGTTTAGGGTATTAATTTTATAGGACCATTTCAAAATTCATTTGGGTTTGAATACATCTTAGTAGTTGTGGACCATGTCAGTAAATAGGTAGAAGCAATAGCTACTAGAACATGTGATGCCAAAGTTGTGCTTGGATTCATTAAGGGAAATATTTTCACTAGGTTTGGAGCATGAAGGGCCATTATAAGTGATTGAGGCAAACATTTTGTCAACTATCAATTTCGAACCTTGATTAGAAATTTTGGTGTCAAGCATAAGATAACAACCCCAGGCAAGTAGAGGTGTCTAATAGGGAATTGAAATCAATCTTACAGAAAATTATCAATAGCTCTAAAAAGGATTGATCTCAGAGGTTAGATAAGGCTCTTTGGGCCTATAGAACTGCATTTAAGACCCCTATAGGTATGTCTCCTTTTAGTATAGTTTTTGAAAAAGCATGTCATCTACCATTCGAATTAGAATATAAAACATTTTAGGCTACAAAATTACTTAACTTTGATCTAAGAAGTGCAGGAGAAAAAAGGAAATTGTAGCTCAATGACCTTGATGAAATTCGACAATAGTCCTATGACAATGCATCCATATATAAGGAGAAAACAAAATGTTGGCATGATAAGCAATTAAAAGTGAAAGACTTTGCTCCAGGTATGTTGATTTTATTGTATAATAGTTGGCTAAGATTGTTTTCAGGGAAGCTGAAATCAAAATGGCTTGGGTCGTATCAAGTATTGTCTGGCAATGATTTTGGAGTGGTGACTATCAAAATCCAAGAGATAGACGTGAATATAAGGTGAATGGTTATAGGCTTAAACCGTATCAAGTTGGGCAATAGGAGGTTGCTGTGGCAACCATAGTGCTTCGGGACTATTAAGACGGCTTGCAAAGTCTAGCTGAGGACTTTTTAAACTCAAAACTAAACTCTCTAACTTTTAATTTAAATTTCTGAGTGAGTTAATTTTTATTTTTATTGTGATTTATTCAGTGTTAATTAATTTTGTTAGCTTTTAGATTCATGAATTAAATAGAGAAGGATTAAAGATAACTAAATTAAAAGGTGTATTTTACCTGAGAGAAATTACGTTTGCAGAGATTTTAGAAGGAGCAGGCATAATTTTATTTACTTTGTGCTTAAACTAGACTAAATAAACTAAAAAAATTGATTTTGACAGTGTTTTGGCATTACTTGGTTAACATGATAAATTAATGGAGTAATGGAGTAATTTTTGAATTGAAAGCAATGTTTTAGTGGCAATTAAGGTGAGATTAGGCAATTAAAAAATTAATTAAATTGGTGCTTCACTATAAGAAAAATAAAATTTTTAAGAGTACAGAAGGAAGCCAGAAAAAAATTTTTTGGAGGCCAGACGCACCTTACTCGCCCGCGTATGTTGCCTACTCCCCTTGCTCGATCGCGTGATAGCCCTGCCACTACCCTTGCTCGGTCGAGTGAGGCCATGCCTTTCCCCTTGCTAGGCCAAGTAGCCCCTCTCTAGCTCATATATTTTTTTGTCTTCTTTTCACGCCACCAGCACCTGCCCACTCTCCCACATCTCGCCACCCACCTCACCCCTCTCACCCCACCGCCTTACCTCTTCGCCATCCCCTTTTCTCTTCCTTCCCTCCACCACTCTCCACTCCCATCTCTTCCTATACCTTACACCACTCCCATCACTCCATACATACTCACTCACCCATTGCTAAGATTATATTTCTTACCTTTCTCTCTTGCCACTTCAATTTAAGTAAGTTAATTTTTTTTACTTTTTACATTCTAAATTTTAATTTGATGAATTTTCTTTGAAATTTGGTTGTTGATTTACAATTTTCAAGTATCTTTCAACTCATTTTTGAGATTTATCATTTCTTGTTTTTAATTTTCTGTCCATTACCCATGTGATATATCTATCGATGATGCCCTATGTGATTTTTGTTGGCCATTGCATTTCAATTTGATCTTAATTTTGCTTTAGCAAGGTATGCACACCAAGTGTTCGATGAAATGCCTAAGTGATTAAATTCAACATTTTTGACTAAACATTCTTCACTTTCGGCATACATATTTCCTCTTTTTTATACTTAGCTATTTCTCAAATGTCACCTATGCTTTTTAACACATCTTTAGCATTCTTTGTTCATGATACATCTCTAGCATGTAATAGGCCGTAAATTTGCCTTTAATTTATTGAACATTGCAATCCAACAATGTGTATGTCTTACTATCCTGTCAAGCTTATATTTTCCATATTACACACTCATTTGTCCCTTTTGTTTTGTAATGGCACCTAAAAAAGTTAGGTGTGATGAAGCCTCAAGCTCTTCTGGACCCCACTTTCAATCCTATATGGATAAGGCCAAGTATTCCAAATATAAGTATTTTAGTTCCTGCATTTATGTCAAGCCCATATATCTGAGCAAGCTTTACTTACATATACTTGTTGGCAACCTGTAGGGTGGTATCCTGCCATTGATCCAAAACATCGGATGGGAGTCTTTTATAGCATGTAAGCCCAAAGTTTAATGATAATGGAGATTTATATAGTATTTTTAGAATGTTTTTAGGTGTTTAATTAGGTTAATTTTGTGTTAATTAGGTTAGATTTGAGTTTAATTGGTTAATTTTATGTTTTTAGAGTTAATTGTAAATTTTGGTTTTTTCAGGGTTAATTTACAAGAAAAAGGACTTAATTATAAAAAGGCAAGAAGATTTGGGCCAAAATTATAAAATTGGAGAATTCATGTTAAGATATTATCGTGAAGTCCAGAAGAGTAACACATGGCCACGTGAAGAAGAGAAGAAATGAACACATGGCCACGTGAAGAAGAGAAGAAAAGAACACATGGCCACATGTGGATTTACAAAAGAAATCACGTGGCCACGTGAGAGATTTAACTAAGGCAACACGTGACCACGTGTTCAATTACAAAGGGAAGGACGTGGCCACGTGCAAGTTCTCCCATGCAACGAAGGATTTGCGATCTTCTCTAATTCAAGAAGGATTCTTTTCCTACTCCAATTTGAGAAGTTTGGAAGGCTTCTATAACATCTTTTGCCTATAAATAGACAACTCTAACACCAAAGAAAGAAAATCAACAGAGGAATGAGAGGAATTAATTAGAAGAACTAATAGAGTTCTTTAGTTTTAGTTTTACTTTGTTTTTCTAGTTTTTATATTTTCATTATTTTTCTTCAACTTTGTTTTAGTTTTAATTATGTTTAGGAAGTAGTTTTTCTTCTTTTGCTAATGGAACCTTGAAATCTTATATTTTCATTGTTATGACTTTATTTTGAGCTTAATTTTCAATATCGGTTGATTATTTCTTGGTTTTAAGCATATTTTTATCCTTGATTGTGTTGACATTGATTGTTGGTCGTTTATTGAAAAAATAATTAAAGATTAGTTTCGATATAGTTAATGATTTGCATGTTCTTGGGTTAACTCTTTAATGTTTATGCATGATTATTATCCAAAATATAAGATGATTATATGTGAATTTTATTGGTTAATACTAAGAAAGGATGACCTAAGAATGAATTAGAATTGAATCACTTGAGAAAGGCTTCAATGAATATTTAGGAAGTTAAAACTAGATTTTCATGCTAAGTATTAGATTTGTCTATGAGTTTAATTCTAAGAATGATATACTTAAATAAAGATATCTTGCTTTATTACTAGTTTTTCCATAATCACTGGTGTTTCTATTGAATTTAAGTCATTACAATGAAAGTTAAGGTGGATAGTTTCTTTAACAAGAGAATTCCATTTATTGTTTTGTTTTTAATTCATGTTTTAGCTTTTGTTTTGTTTAATTGTTTATTTTGTTTAATTTTTACCTTTAAATCAAAAACATTTGGGAACAATCTCGGATTAATTTAATTCATACATAGATATTATTCTTATCCTCTATAAATGAATGATTTGATTCCTTTTCCTTACCATCATCACCTTAAGTGCTCAAAAGTTCTAGCTTAGATTCCAACTTTTCAATTCCATGCTCTTTATCCCTTAATAAATTTTCTTGACTTTATTTTTAGGTATTTAATTGAGCTAATTTTATGTTAATTAGGTTTAATTTGAGTTTAATTTTTTAGTTTTATGTTTTTGGAGTTAATTGTAAATTTTGATATTTTTTAGGGTTAATTTGCCAGAAAAAGGACTTAATTGTAAAAAGACAAGAAGATTTGGGTCAAAACTGTGAATTTAAAAATTTGATGCACGCGTGAAGTCCAGAAGAGTAACACATGGCCACGTGAAGGAGTGAAGCATGGAACACATGGCCACGTGAAGAAGAGAAGAAAAGAACACATGGCCACGTGTGGATTTACAAAAGAAATCACGTGGCCACGTGAGAGATTTAACTAAGGCAACATGTGACCACGTGTAGAAATACACTAGAAATCACGTGGCCACGTGTTTAGTCTCCTACTTCGCAAAGGATTTTCTCGAACTTCCTGTTTTGGGCAGAGTTTGCTTCCTATTTTATTTTGGAGTTTAAGAAGGAATCTACTATGATTTTGACCTATAAATAGCAGTCCAAAATACCAAGAAGGGGATTAATTAGTAGAATCAATTAGTGGGATCAATTAGGAATTAGGAATCTTAGAATTAAGCTTAGTTTATTTTACGTTGTTTTTATTTTTCTTTTCAACTTTGTTTCTAGTTTTTAATTATGTTTAGGAAGTAGTTTTTCTTCTTTTGCTAATGGATTCTTGAAAACTTATATTTTCATTGTTATGACTTTATTTTGAGCTTAAATTTCAATATTGGTTGATTATTTCTTGGTTTTAAGCATATTCTTATCTTTGATTGTGTTGAGATTAATTATTGGTTTATTGAATAAATAACTAAAAATTGGTTTTGACATAGTTAATGATTTGCATGTTCTTGGATTGACTCTTTAATGTTTATGTATGATTATTATCCGAAATATGAGATGATTATGTGTTAATTTTATTGGTTAATACTAAGAGAGGAGGAACTAAGAATGAATTGGAGTTGAATCACTTGAGAAAGGCTTCAATGAATATTTAGGAACTTAAAACTAGATTTTCATGCTAAGTATTAGATTTGTTTATGAGTTTAATACTAAGAATGATATACTTGAATAAAGATATCTTGCTTTATTACTAGTTTTTCCATAATCACTGGTGTTTATATTGAATTTAAGTCATTACAATGAAAGTTAAGGTGGATAGTTTCTTTAGCAAGAGAATTCCATTTATTGTTTTGTTTTTAATTCATGTTTTAGCTTTTGTTTTGTTTAATTGTTTTTTTTTAATTTTTACCTTTAAATCAAAAACATTTGGGAAACAATCTCGGATTAATTTAATTCATACATAGATATTATTCTTAGCAATCCATGTTTCCTTAGGTATGATATTTGGGGTCTTAATCTATATTTCCCTGTATTACTGGCCAATCTAGTACACTTGCTAGATACCAGTCAAGTTTTTGGCGCCGTTGCCGGGGAACAGCGGTGTTGTTTGTTTAATATCTTTGATTGAGTTAGTCTGAGATTTTTATTTTGTTTTTAATTTGGTGATTGTTCTTTGCAGGAACAATTCTAAACATTCTTCAAGATGATGCAAGATGATGTCCAAGATTATGAATTATTTCTTTTAAAACAACGAATGAATGATCTACTAAGAGAAAGAGAGGAGATAGAACGATCACAAAATCCTTATTCATCACCATCCATGGCTGAAGATTCTTATTCTATTTGGACTTTGAGAGCACAAATGGAAGAATTGAAAAGAGAGAATCGAGAACTGCATTACTTAAAAGAGGCCTGTATCTCTGAGAATCAATGTCTTCATAACCAGCTTATATGTAAGGACGAGCAATTTTGGGCTGAAAAAGAAAGATGGAGGGCTATGCAAGAAGCTATTCTCTCTGAAACCGAAAATGTTTGTGACTTGCTTATAAGAAAGGAAAGGGAATTTTATGCTGAAAAAGAGGAGTTAGAGGCTACATTAAGAGCTCAAGAGGAAAAGTTTAGAATTCAGGAAGAGAAAATAAGGGCTCAAGAGGAGACAATTAAAAGTCAAGAACATTTATTAAGGGATAAAGAGCATGAAATTGAAAAGTTGGAATCTAAGCTAGAACTTTTGAGTACTCAAGGTGATGGTTGTAAGGAAAAGGAACCAAATTATTCATTTATGGAGGATAAGGAACAAGAGGAACAATTCATATTGAAGGATAGGTCATGTGTTTATTTAGAAGGTGTAGGATCTTTTGTAGAGAATTTTTCACCAAAGGAGCAAGAAGGAAAAGATTCTCAAGTAGAGATATTGAATTCAGTCCGCTTGAAGGATTTATTTAGGCTAGAAGAGCCGGTAGAGTTCGTGATAAATGAGCTAAAAGAGGAGTTATATTTTATTAAAGATATGGAGTTTTCAGCTTTAATAAACTATGACAAGTTTCTTCTGCTAATGGGAGAAAATGAGGAACAAAGTTTGGAGAGACCTATATTTGGATCATAAGCTCGACCTCCCGAGAGTAACATGAGTCGAGCTGGGACTCAATAAATCAAAACTTCTTCTCTAACTCTTCTCTTTAAATTTTTATCAATTTTTTTTATGTTTTGCATGTTATTTTCAATAAATTATTTTACCATTGTTTTTACTTTAAAGTTTAATGCATGTTTTAGTTTGTGTCTTTTAATTCATGAGTTTAAGATTTGGGTTTGAATAAAAAGCTACTTCTAATGATTTTTATGCTTCATGATTAAATTTGGATTAGTAAGTGCTTTTAAAGGAATTAAAGAGCTAATATGATTTTTGAGGTAAGTATCAAAGATTTATGAGTTGGTTAGATGTGAGTATGATTTTAATTGCATAAAGCTTCATGAACTTTGCATATGTTAAGTTAAGAGTGGACTTTAAATGGAATTTAATTAATTGATAGATGTGCATATTGTTGGCATAATTCAATTGGAGCTTGATAAGAAGGAAAAGGCTTAATTAATTGAGTATGAGTGGAGTTGTAATTGGTTTTGGAATTACTTCTAATAATTTCATGCTTAAGTAAATATGGGTACTGCTGAAATTGGTTGAGCTTAGAATTGCACGAGTGAAGGTTTACATTTTGAATTAATAATGTGGATGAGGATTGATTAAATTTTGTTAAAAAAAATTAAGATGAATGAAAATTAACCTGGTGTTTTAACGTGCAGGAAATTGAGCTAAAGAGTACAGGAAGAAGCCATAAAAAATCTCGAAGCTCAGCAGTAGTGTGCCCTCTTGCTTGACCACGGGTCATTTCTTTCCCAACCATGCGCGCCCATGTGTGAACATTCTGCCTCATCCCCTTCCTTTCACGTGCCCACGCATTTGTTAGCATTGACAAAAGCGTGGCCACGCACAAGAATCTACTTGCCCAATGCATGCATGCGTGCCCACGTGATAATCTTCCAAAGGCTCTTGCGTGCCCACGTGTTGGAGTTTTGCCTAGCAGAAGCCTCTCGCGTGCCCACTTCCTCCCTCTCTAATGCCTTTTGCGTGCCCACGACCTTCCTCTCCAATATCCCATACGTGCCCATGTGTAGGTAAGGCTACATACATGCGTGGCCATGTGTGAGAGCACTGTCCATGGCTATGGTATTTATCTTCTTTCTTCCCTTACATTTTCATTTTCTTTGCTCTTACCACTCCCTTCACTCATACATCACTCACCACACCTTCACACACTCCCATTACACCACTCACTCACTCAAGCACACACCTCAAAATTTAACTCCATTTTTTTTCATTATTTTTATCCTCATTTATTCAAGTAAGCACACTATCACTTGTTCAATATTGCAATTTACACATATTTATTTCTTGCATTGTTATTGAATAACCAAGTGCTGATATGATTGCTCAGAATTTGATTTGTTTCAGGGATTCAGAATAAGGTTTTGTGCAGAAAATTTTTTTCATGAGTTCCTCATTGCTTCAAAGCTTCGAAGGGCGCTGCCTTTTAGGAACCCCGTAAGGGGCATCGCCCCTTAACCCCGCCTGCTAATCGGCTAGCGGACCGCCAAGTTATCTAATCCTAGCGCCTTAAATATTATTCAAGTCATTATTTGCAATTTTGATACATCAATTTTTATATACATTCAGTTGAGCATATTATGGATGACTTGATTTTCATTACTATCTTTATGATACATGGCATGGCTAGTTGAGACTCTTGTAATGAAGCATGTTACACTTCATTTCTTACCCAAGCACACACCTCCTTACTAAGGCACATTTGCATGATTTACTTAATAAGTTTAATTCAAATACATTGGTGTAGGTTTCATTAGTGTTGAATATAAGTTTGCTTAGAGATTGATTTTCAATTATGCATTGCATTTACTCTTAGCTACTTATTGTTTGACATTAAACTTCATTATGGCTTCATATAGGTTGAGTTTGTATTTGAATTGGCTTATTTTCTTTTGTGCTTACCATGACCAATTAAAATCTTTCTCTTCCTTTTATTTAAGCCTAACCATCACCAATTATCTTTACACTTGAAATTATGCATTCATACACTGTCCACCTTGTCACCTATGGATAGTATGCATTGAGCACTTAAGCAAGTTTGGCCCAGTTACATTTCTTCGCTTAGTTACCATGATTATTAAGTCTTATTTATTGCACTACATTGGATTTAGAGGCATGTTTACTTGTTAACTTAATTCCATTAATCTGATGCCTTCTTTTGATTTGATCATGGTTCTAGGTGTGGTATGTTTAAGCTTACATGTTTTTTTTGGGCACTAACTTGTTTCTCAAAAGTGATGAAGTGTGCTAAAATTTTCCATACTTTGCTGAGGATAACAAGATTTTAAAGAGGGGGATAGAGCTCAGCTGAGCTAAAAATTAAAGATCCAACTAAGGGAGTTTTTCTTACCTTACTCATTTTCTTACTCATGAATTATGTTAGCTATGTGTTTTAGTCATTTTGTTTTTGTTTTAGTTATTGAGTTTGGTTTTTAGTTTGCATGTTTAATTTTTAATTTGCATGTTAGTTTAGTTAATTCATTTATCATATATTGTACATTTAACTTAGTTTGCCCTAGTTTTTCTCAAAAATTGAACACTTTGAACTTGAATTTAGAATGTACAATGTTTAAAATTCTTATTTAGCATTAGAACAAGCATGTTGTTTAATAAATTTTTGGCTAGTTTAATATTCAATTTGGCTTATATTTGTTAGTTTCTACATTTTTGAGCACTTAAGACCAATTTTTAAACTTAAAGAAAAATAATGCATTGAAATAGTTGAGTAAGGAATTTTAGAACACTAAAACCTTCCTCATCACCCTTCAAAGCATAAAAGTAACTTAAATAACTTGGAAAGTGATCTAGGCAATATTGTTATTGTTGAGCCATATTTTAACTTATTTTCCTACCCTATATGCATATTTATCCTTTGTTAGCCATTTTAAGCCTAATGAGATATGCTTAATGCGTGCCATATTTATTTTTCTTGTTACACTCATTTATTTTACCATATAGCCTAAAAAGCTTTTATCTTCCCTTTTAGAATTGGCCACTTTAGGATTGGATGAATTAGTAGGAATTGAGTATCTTGATGAGTGTAGTAAGATAATTTTGAATTTTATTATCAAGGGCTATTGTTGAAGTTAAGTGAATAGTGAATTGTGATTTTGTGATTACCCATGTTATTATTGTATTGCCAACATCAAAGCTAGTGAAAAAATAAATAAAGAAAAAGAAAAGAGGAAAAAATGAAAAAAAGAAAAAAGAAAAAAAAGAAAAAAGAAAAAAGAAAAAAATATTGAAATAAAGCTACCATGTATGGCAAAATCTTAAGCGTGGGGTAGTTACAAGAAAAAATAGATATGACTTCTAAAAGGGTATGAATGGTGAAATTGAGAGAATTTTAAGATTGTACTTTGAATTGTGAAGGGTTGGGAAATTTTGGCTAAGTTCTTTATTGATTAAGTTAATGGGATGAAATTTGAGAATTTTTAGTCTATTTTATCTTAGAGTGGCTATTCTTATTGTTGATCTTTTATCCATTCTTTGATAACCAATACCTTAGCCCCATTAAAACTAGATTTTCATGCTAAGTATTAGATTTGTCTATGAGTTTTTATACTAAGAATGATATACTTGAATAAAGATATCTTGCTTTATTACTAGTTTTTCCATAATCACTGGTGTTTCTATTGAATTTAAGTCATTACAATGAAAGTTAAGGTGGATAGTTTCTTTAGTAAGAGAATTCCATTTATTGTTTTGTTTTTAATTCATGTTTTAGCTTTTGTTTTGTTTAATTGTTTATTTTGTTTAATTTTTACCTTTAAATCAAAAACATTTGGGAAACAATCTCGGATTAATTTAATTCATACATAGATATTATTCTTACCAATTCATGTTCCCTTGGGTACGATATTTTGGGGTCTTAATCTATATTTCCCTGTATTACTAGCCGATCTAGTACACTTGCTAGACACCGGTCATTTAACCAGCTATAGCAAGGGATTTTCTATACTCTTTTGAATGCTACTTTAAAGGAGAAGGAGACACGGGCACAATCGAATTCAAATTGGGCAAGATGGGGTACTCGATGAATTTCGCTCGGTTTTTTGGCGGATGTATTAGGTGAATTTCCAGATGTAACTTATCAGGAGAATTGGGAAAAGGTTAGGGATCCACTAAATCCAGATCCCTAGAAAAGAGGAAGGCTTAAAGCTCATGTTCTGCGAGATCATGCCTTATGGTTTCTTCAAATATTTTTATCCAAGAGCATTTTTAATTGTCTTGGTGGCCTAAGTGCTAAATGCATCGGAAGTTATGCTATTAAGATACATGGTTAATGGTATTCCCAAAAATGGTGCATCAACTATAATTCAAAAAATTATAGAGTTATAAAAGAGACCAACAAATATCAAGGAAATTTCTATTGGTTGGATCGTAACTATTCCAGCTGATGTTGTGAACCATGTGGATTTAGGGGAAGCTCTTATAGGAGATATTGAATGCATAGATAATTCCATGCTTAAGTGCATGAAGATATTGCAAACTAAACCTCGATGCCACTAGACACCAAGAGCTGAGTACTTGAGATTGAATGGAATTCAAGTTGAGGAGCATCAGGATGAGCCATTTGCAGCAAAGGATGACCATGCAGGAGATGGCCACCATGAAGTTGATCAGGCAGAAGCACCACCAGTTGTAGCCAAAGCTCCACCTTAGATAACCACACTCTTACATTAGGTCAATGGTCGATTGGATATGCAGCAGGCACGTTTGGACAGGTTGCAAGGATGGATGGATACCATGAAGGATATCATCATTGAAGTGAAGCAGACTTTAGAGAAATTCATCCATGACTTTTGGAAATGTTACCCACCACCTCTACTTCCATCACCTTATTTAGATTCATTTTATTTGTTGTGGATAGTAAAGTTTTTGAAGGGGGTAGAGCTTACTCGAGATAACTTCAATTTTGTTCAAGAAGTAGAAAATTCATACTCCCATTTTGTTCATGAATCTTTTTATTGTTTTCATTTTAGTTTTCGTTTGTTTTTCTAGTCTTTGTTTAGGATATAACTTTAGTGACTTTGAATCTTAGTTAATAGTAATCATAGTTATTTAAATTTTCAAGTTTTTTTAGAAATAAAATTAGTTCAAAATTATCATTTAGTTTGCACTAACTTAGTTTGGCCCAATTATACCTTAAAATTTGAACATTTTGAGCTTGAATTTAGAATATGCATGAGTCGGAATCTTTGCTTAAATAGTAGAATAAGCATGTTGTTTGATAAATTTTTAGCTAGTTTAATATTCAACTAGATTTATATTTGTTGATTTCTACTTTTTGAGCAATATAGACCAGTTTTTGAACTAAGAAAAAACCAATGAATTGATTAATTAAGGAATTTTAGAGCACTAGAACCTTTCTTATCACCCTTCAAAGTATATGAACAAGAAACAACTTAAACAGTGATCTAGGCAAACTTTTCTTGTTAAGCTATAAAAAGACTATTTTCCTACCTTTTATATCACATTGATCCTTGTTAGCCAATTTGAGCTTAATGGGACATGCTAAAAGCATGTCATTTTAATTTTTCTTGGTACACCTATTCAATTACCTTATAGCTTAATAGCCTTTAATTCCCTTTTATAAACTTGCCACTCTAGGATTGGATAGCTTAATAGGGAATTGAGTATCTTAATGGGTGTAGTAAGACATTTTTGGTTTTATTGTCAAAGGGTATTGATGAAGTCAAGTAAAAGTAAAAATTTACCTTGTAATTATCCATGTTATTATTGTATTTCCAACAACAAAGTTAGTGAAAAAAAAAGAAAAAGAAAGAAGAAAAATATTAAAATAAAGCTAGGATATATGGCAAAATCTTAAGTGTGGGGTATTTACAAGGAAAAAGAAATTGTGATTTCTAAAAAAAGGGATGAATTATGAATTTGAGAGAGTATCAATAGTTCTTTCTCTCATAAGTACTTTGAATTGTAAAGGGTTGAGCAAGTTTGGCTAAGTACTTTAATTTTTAAGTTAATGGGATAAAATTTTAGAAATGTTAGTCTATTTTATCTAAGAGTGGCTATTCTTTTTGTTGATATTTTATCCATTCTTTGATAACTAATACCTTAACCTCATTACAACCTTTGAAAGAGCTATTCTAAGTTTTGTTTTTGAGTTATTTAGTAGAGATGACCTTCGAATTTTGGTGCTAAAGGAGAGGCCTATGGTATTTCTAGGGTTTTAAGAGCAATATCATTTTTACACTTAGGTGTACATTCATTCTAAAGCTTAGCTATGAATTTGCATTGGTATTTTGATTTTTGAAAAAACGCTTAAAATGTTTTGGACTTGCAAACACATAAAGAAACTAACTCATATTGTCTTGTTTGAGTTTATTCTAGTTAGAATTTTATTAAATGCTCCTGTTAATTGCTAAGTGTGGTTTTGAAATGCATAATTCTCTATTGGGGTTTGATTATTTTGAGGATTTGGATTGTTCAAATTTGCTCGAGGGTGAGCAAAGTCTAAGTGTGGGGTATTTGATAATTGTGAAATATAGTATATTTCCAATATGTTTTAGGTATTTAATTTAGCTAATTTAGTCTTAATTTAGTTGAATTATTGTTTAATTAGTTGAATTTGTATTTTGAGATTTAATTGAAAGTTTTGATATTTTTTAGGGTCAAATTAAAGAGAAAAAAGACTAAATTGAAGAAAAGAGAAGTTTGAGGGAAAAACATGGAAAAAGTGACAAAATTGTGTCGTGAAGTACAAAGGCTCATCACTCAGCTGAGTAATGAACTTACTCTCTTGAGTGGCCAATTTACTCACCCAAAGAAGAAAAGTCACTCACCCAAAAGGGCAAGCTATTTTTATCTAGTAAGCCTTCACTTTCCCTAGTGACAAAGTCACTCGCCCAAGGCAAAAGCATCACTTTTTCGAAGTGATAGAATCACTCTCTCGAGTGCAAAAAGGCAAAAGATGATATGACTTCCTATTTAATTAGAACACTTCTCCAACTTTGATTTGAAAGTAATAAAGGTCATAAGTTCTCTCTAAAGCCCATAAAAGAGGACTAAAATACCATAACAACACACACAGAAAAAGACATCAACTCAACCATAAAATTTAGATTAGGTTTAGTTTTACGTTATTTTTCTTAGCTTGTAAAGAACAAAAGCTTGGAGCAGGAAGTTTTCTCTGGTTTTCTATAAACGTTGATCAAGATAGCTTTTATACTCTATGTTTTTTATTCTCATTCTTAATTTTGCTTTAGTTTTTAATATGTATAGTGAGTAGTTTTTTTTTTTTTACTTTTGCTAAAGGATACTTGAATCCTTAACTTTTTATTGTGATGACTTAAGTTGAGCTTTATATTCAAACACAAGTTGGTTATTTCTTAGTTTTAAACATTTTTTTTATCTTTGATTATGTTAAAATTGATTATTAGTTCATTGGTTCAATAACTAAAAATTGGTTTAAGCATAGTTAATGATTTGCATGTTCTTGGATTAATTCTTTAGTGTCAATGCATGATTATTTTCTGGTTTTGAAGTGATTGCGTATTGTTAATATTAATTAATACTAAGAGAGGAGGAACTAAGAATAAATTGAAGTTAAATTTACTTGAAAAGAGTTTAATAAATGTTTAGGAAGTTAAAACTAGATTTTTATGCTAAGTGTTAAATTATCCTTAAAAAGAGAATTTGATATTTAAGAAAGATATTCTTGATTCAAGATATTTGGATTTATTCATCTAGTTTTTCCATAATCACTGGTGTTCCTATTAAATTTAAATCATTGCAATATAAGGTTGAGGTGGATAGTCATTTAGTGAAAGTTGTTTTAATATTGATTTTTATCTACCCTACTTTCATTCAAGATTTAGTTTAATTGTTTTATTTTTAGCTTTTTACTTTAGATTGTTACTCTTGGTTATTCAAATTTATGCCTTTAATTTAGTTAATCTTTATAATTGCAACTTTGGGATTTCTCTTCTCTCTCACACACAAATTTTATTCTAAAAATCTAAAATCTTTCCTACATACGCAAGGTTCCCTTGGGTTCAATATTTAAGGGTCATAATTATAATTTTCTATATTACTAGCTGATCTAGTACACTTGCTAGACACCGATCATTAATCTCGTCGGCAAGCTCCTTAGCCATGTATACGATGTTGGCACCCATATACACCAATTAATGCTTTTAAAGGATTACCCCTAACGATGGTTTCCATGTACATGTGTCCACTGGGTTGCTCATAAACCTTTTCTTGAATGAAATTAAGGAGCTTTACAGAGGCAATCTTTTTCTCGTCATCATGCCTCTCTTCCTCCATCACAAGTGTGACAAGTTTACCACACTTTGACATTTGAAGGTGATAATTGTGATTTAGTATTTATTTTCAATGTATTTTTATCTGTGTTTATGTCTTATTTTGTATGTTTTTCATGTTTTAAGTATTGAATTTCTCTTTTTATGCTAAATAGGATTATCTTAAGATTTGTGAAGTTTTTGAATGTTTGATGGTGTAATTTTGAATTTTGTGCAGAAAATTTGGCTAGCACTCGGCTGAGACCATTTATCTCAGCCATGTGCCTTACAGATTCTCAAAATACACCATTTTACCAAGTGACTCAGCTAAGACCAATTGTCTCCACCATGTCATTGTATATTTCAAGGATGATTCAATCCAGAAGGGTATACATAGTTGAGAATAAAGTGTTTCAATCGTGTGCTGCTCCTACAGTACTCTTTTAACCAATTGGACACAACTGATACCATTTGTCTCAACCGTGTTCTGCTCAGATCAGTATAAAAGCTGCATTATATCTGGCTTTAAAGGAGATCTTTTTAACTTTTTGAATTTTAGGATTTTTCTCTATAGTTTTAGCTTGTAGTTCTTCATATTTAGGGTTTCTATACTTAGCTTCCATAGATTTACTTGTAAAAATTACAATTCAATATAGTTTATACCAAAAATGCAAAAATACATACATTACAAGAAATCATCAAATAACAACAAAAATTAGCAATCGAATTTGTTAAATTTCCGTTGCTAATAAAAATTAGCAACGGAAAATAGCAATGAAACATTCGGTTGAAATTTTGATGGTTGATATTTTTAGCAACCAAATATGTTTTTCGTTGCTAATTTTAGCAATGGAATAAAATTTTCGTTGTTATATTTACCAACGGCATTAAAATTTTCGTTGCTATTTTTAGCAATCGAATTCAATTGCCATTGCTATTTAAAGCAACTGAATTAAATTTCTGTTGCTATTTATAGAATCCGAATTCAATTTCCATTGGAAAAGGTTAACAACTGAATAGTAATTTTGTTGCTAAATTTAGCCATCCTTATTAAAATATTCACGATGGAATTTTCGTCGCTATTCCATTATTAAAACTTTATTTATTTTTTAAGAAAATTACTATTATAATTGCTGAAACTACTATTAGCTAAATCAAAATCACAAGCCTTAGAAGGAAGGCAGTAGTGGATAGAAATTAAAATAATCTTAAGATCGCTGATAAGGAAGAAAGGGTACTCGGAATATAGGTGGTGATAAGGAAGAAAGTTCAGCAATAAGATATTAACTAATTCAAAAATTATATAGATTATTAATATTCAGGCAAACACAACCTAATATCATAAAGAATCATTAAAATACATAAGCATCTCTTCCTTCACAATGTAATGGTTAAATGCATAAATATACACAACTATCTCATAGTCAATGCATGAGTAACAAGGAATGATGTGTGCATACACACACTAAAAACAAGAAAAAGAAGAATAGAAAGAAACCTATGGTGATTGAGTTTGCAAGGAGAAGTGAAAGAAGAACCAGAGATCTATTCAGCATAAACACCAAAGGGACAACAAAGAGGATTGTTTTGTCGAACAGAAAGAGCAACCTAGATTGCTTCAGACTTGAAGTTGTACACATGCCTGCATAAGATTCTTTATGGATCTTCTATCATGGTTCTTCTCAACTAATTCAACAGTGGATTCTGAATTTTTATCCGATGGAAAATTCAAGGTGCATTTTGGATTAGTTTGGTGGGCATCACACAAGATATAATTCACCATGGAAGCTGCATTCCCATACTAAATGAGTGTCAAGCACTCTCATTTTTTTTTGTAAATATAGAATTAAAAGGCTAATTCTAATTAATTACAATTTTTCTAGAAAAATTCCAATAATTACAATTTTAAGCACAAATTCCAATAATGAAAGTCTAGATTCACATGATCGATGTTGGTGCTCTCCCAACTTCATCAACTAAGTGAAAACACTTTCTAGTGTACCAGCAAGGGCTTCTACATGAGCAATAACTATTCAAGATCCAAGCATACACAAACTAACTGGAGCAGAGATATTTAAATCAATGCCACAAAATAGGCTAGAAGTTAAATTGTGGAAATAGTGCACTATGCATCAATATATGTCAAATAACCACCTCCCTTAAAAATATATTTGGAATTTACCTAGTTAATATATTATATTAACCACTACCAAGTTAATTATAATTATAACACATTTGTGGTGATACTTCATTTCTATTTTCTAATATTAAACCCCTGGGTGATAAACACTTTCCATCAAAATATACTCTCAATTTGACAATGCAGACACTATCTTTCCATTTCTTACAAGTATTATGCAGAAATCAGAATCCTGGTATGCAAATCCTCCTCAAAATCATCATATCGTGGATATGAGAAGCAAATGGAAATGATATCCCATAAAAATGTCTTATAGAATATCTATAAAAGGGAATTATGAAAGTGTAAATAAAATGAAGGCAAAAGTAAAATTAGTTTGTACAATCAATTTTGTCTTTATATTATCAACAAATATGTTATTCCATCCCCAATGGTATTTTTTCACTAGTGAGTACAGTAAAATTGAAGAATTTAAGCCAGTGCTAAAGGATACAGTTGGGTGGAGGCTAGAATATAATTGTATCCTATTAACCAAGGATTTTAAGCACTATATCAGGGACAAGAAAATATCATGTACTTAATTTATAAGAAGAAAACAAGATAAAAGCCCCTATTGCTTACACTACAAGGCAGACATTCAATGGTTAGACTACCGGCATATGGCATGGGATAAAAAATAAATAACAGAGGCATCAATGAAGAAGATATTTCAGAACCTAGAACAACATTTTCAAGTGGTAGGATGGGAACAAATCATGTGTGCTTTTTTTACGAAGATGAAATTGTCAATTCTTAACCAGCAATTAAACAACAATACTTTTATTTCCTTTTAGGGATCAAGAAAATAAACAAAACCTTAAGATAAAATTTCAAATCTAATTTCCAATTTCAATTTTCTTTAAAAAAATAATATAGATATTAGAAAAAGCCCTGATTTGAGTTAAATCAAAATTGGTACATTGTACAAACAAGCAAAACATCAGCGATCATCTTATGAATAATTACCTTATGCCCCTACCTTTCAAATCCATAAAAGCATAGTTTAAATTCCCAACAATGAACATAAATAACCACCATAACAAGGATAACACGCTTCATTATTTATTCCAAAATGAAAAGAACAAAATCCCCAAAAAATCAATATATATGATTTGATATATAAATCAAAATTACCACTTGATACTTGAATGACGATTAAATGCAGATTTCTTAATCACAACATAGAATAAAAACATTAAAGTTAGCAGAATAAATAAAAGTACAAATAAATAGAGGTATATGTTTCTCACCATTGCTCGGTTCCATGAATTGTCTACACTGAATTAAGCAAGTATAATGTCACCCTTCTTAGGACTAAAGGCACCAAGAACAGGAGCTTATTGAAGATTCAAGGACGCAAGTTGCTACTAAATAGAGCCTACTTTTTGGTCCCTAGTTGCCTGGATATAGAACTGACCACCACCTAGGACTTCTATAACTACCACCTGAAATAAATAATAAATAGCAACTTCACATACCATTTTATGAAATAAGAAGTTGTAAGATTATCCAATCATATTACTGGCTACATTTAGAACTTCTTTCTGCTAGCTTTCGACAACTGGACCATTAGAAACTTCCTCCCCTTCTACGAAATTCTCCCAAATCTGCACAAATTTTCATTTAATTTCTCACATCAAAAGCAGAAACACAACCAACAATATAGCAAAGAAATAACCAACAATTGCTTACTTTTAGTTTCTTATTTTTGGTAGATTGCTTTGCCTGTTCAAGAATATGAGCATCAGGGATCCTGTTAAGTCCACAATAATGCAATCACCACTTACCACCTCTACAACCAGGAGAAAAGTGAAATTTAGTCGATAAGAAACATATACATATAAATTATAAGGAATAAATTTGCCACAAAAATGTACATTTCCAGTAAAGTTATGATCATGAATTGCTTTCAAGTTTGTGGCAGGAGGGACATAGTTTGTCCAGAGCCTCAATCGACTTTTCTTTGCTTGAAGTTCTATATTTTTCAACCACCTCTTAGCATCATCTTCCATCATGTTTGCACTCTATTCAACATATTTATCAAGACCAACTCAATGAACAAATATTTAGCAAGTCTTCAACATCTGCCACTTTCTTTAGGTGAGGTGAAGCATTGCAATGATTTATATAACTCATCACTTCCAAATGGATAAAGACTGAAATAGACAGAGAATGCTTCAGAAAGCAAAGAGATATTAAAGTTAATAACAACAACAATAGCTAATAAAGGATAAAATTAGATAAATAATATAGATTGAGTACCACAGAAATCTATATTTGGATTCCGATCATGAAGCACACCCCAACTCCTGATACCATAGGTAAGTATAACAAAATTCAAACCAATGTTCTGCACAAAGATATAACCTTGATTAATAAAGAGAAAACAAAAAAGTAATCCATAAAAAAACCAAATGTATAATCAAAAGGGACATATAAATTCAGAGATGTCTATTTATTCTCTTCAATTTTCAATCTTCCCTTAAAAAAAGAACAAGAAATTTAAATAGCAAGTTAGAAGAAAGTCATAAACTTCAATCACCTAATCAAGTTAGAAGAAAGTCGTAAACTTGAACTAGAACCAATCAATAGATGTAAATCTTTCACCGAAACCCAATAAAAATTCATTTTATGTCAACGACTAGATCAAATAATTGCTGATAATTAAATCAACACTTTCTTCTAAAGCACCAAACACACCAAAGATTTCCAATCACCTAAAATCCCAAATACTCTATCGGATCTTTCTAAGAAAAAGAACCTTAGATTCTAAAATCTCTTTCACCAAAAACCCCACAATTAACAAATAGACATATAGGTTTTTATTATTTCTTTCTAAAGAAGAATCATTACAAACCCTAAAACATAAAAAATTAAAGAAAACCCTAAAGATGAAAAAGGGAAGCAAATAAGAAATGAAAAAAAGTGTTCCAAATGATAGTTTTATAACAAAAATGCAAAAGAAAAGAAATTACTCACAAATGAAGAATGTAATTGATCTTTTTGATAGGTACACCAAAAGTTCTTGCCTTTTCAATAGGAGAATCTGATTGCTAAATAAGAAACTAATTTTTTTAGAGCTGGGATTCAATCTATGAGAAGGAGGTGTGGAATCCATATTTATGTGCAAATAATGAGCAGACTTTTCGGGATTTAAGTTGATAATTTAGGGAAAAAAGCCGATTAAATTTAGGATGAAGATGGGATTTGCTAGGGATTTAAATGGATGGAGAAAGTAAGGCACAAGGTGAAAGGGAAGAGAAGTAAGTATTTATACCTAGGTTAAATTAGAAAATACCAGCAAAGTTAATATTCGGTTGCAATTTTAGGAACGAAAATACAATTCCGTTGCTATTTTTGGACACATATTTTTTTCATCTCTTTGTGATAAAAAATACCAATGGAATGCCAATTTCGTTGCTAAAATTGCAACCGAATTATTTTCAATTGTAATTTTTGCAACGGAAATCCAATTTCATTGCTATTTTTAGACATAAATTTTTTCTCTTTTGGGATAAAAATACCAATGGAATGTAAATTTCATTACTAAAATTGCAACCAAATATATTTTCCATTGCAATTTTAGCAACAGAAACCCAATTTCGTTGCTATTTTTGGATTCAAATTTTTTTTTTTATCTCCTTAGGACTAAAAATACCAACGAAATGCCAATTTCGTTGCTAAAATTGCAACCTAATTATTTTCGGTTGCAATTTTAGCAACGAAAATCCAATTTATTTACTATTTTTAGACATAAATTTTTCTCCATTAGGACCAAAAATAGCAACGGAATGTAAATTTCATTGCTAAAATTGCAACTGAATAGTTTTTTCGTTGCATTTTTAGCAACGAAAAATAAATTCCGTTGCTATTTTTGGACCTAAATTTTTTCCATCTTCATGGAACTAAAAATACCATCCGTTGCTAAAATAGCAACCAAATATTTTTTCATTGCAATTTTAGCAACGGAAATTCAATTTCATTGCTATTTTTGGTCCCAAATTTTTTCCATCTCCTTGGGACCATAAATACCAACAGAATTTATTTTCTATTGCTAAAATTGGAATTGAAACTAATTTCATTGCTAATTTAGCAATAAAAGTCATATTATGTTGCTATTTTTCGTTCCAAAATTTTTCCGCCATCTGTTGGTACCTATTTTAGCAACAGTATATGAATTTTGTTGCTAAATTTTGGCATTAAAAATTCCCTCCACTATTAGCGACGGCAGACTACCAAATATTTTTCTGTTGCTAAATTTGCAAAGTTTAACCAATTTTAGTAATGAAAAATGAATTTCGTTGCTAATTTAGCAACAGAATCAATTCCGTTGCTATTTTTTTGTTGCTATTTTCATATTTTCTTATAGTGATAGTCATAGTTTAGTTTATAGATTAAAGTTATAATTTTCATTAAAGTTCAGCTTGGAGAAGAAGAGGAGAAGTTATTGCAACTGCAGATCTACACTTCTAAATAGATTTAAGAGTTTTTTCTTTCATTTTCTTTGTTGTTTTCATTATGAGTAGGGAGCAATTCTTTTGTTGTTTGGAGATCTTTAAATCCCTTGAACCATGTAAGGATATTTGTAACGTTCACTCTTATTACTTTTAATTCACATATTACTTTAATAAATTGCTTTCTCAAGTACACATGTATACATACTTAAAATATATTTACAAGTAGTTCATTACATATATTCCACATTCGTTTCATTAAACATAATACAACCATAACTAAACTACCAAAATTGGTTTTCACTTGCTTTTCTCCTAGTGGTCTGCAGATGTTGACTTGAAAATTGGTCCCTCATATCTACATCTGTATACCTACATGAAAAAATACCCATACTAAGCAATAACTCAATAGGGAGTAAAAACATGCAATTCACCAAGAAACATAACATAATAGCATCTCAAGACTAGTACACACCGTCTTATCACAATACACATAAATATTTAATAGTAACATATTTTCTATTTAATAACAATAACACTTCAATAATCAATCAGATATGTTAACATTATCATGGAACATTTAGAACATTTACACTTTTATAATTTACCAATATACATGTCAAATCAAATCAGTTTCATCGCCTGAATTCCCATTAATGGTAGATAACGGGTACAAACATGTGACACTAACAAACACTATTGAATCAGGCAACACTGATAAATAGTATCGTACAAGTGAGACATGATAGTCTTGAATCAGGCTACACCCTTAGGTATCGTATACTAGGCAGCTACAATTAATATCCCCTTTATAGCATACCTATCTATCAACTACTATGTGAAATTTAGGCACTCATTAAATTATTTAATCATTCAATAGTAATACACTTGATACATTTAATATCATAATATCAATACACTCAATAAAGCATGCAATTATATCACTATATTACATTATTCAAGTTCAATTACACTAGAAATACAATAAAACTTGCTCATCATTATTCAATTACACTTTATTATAATTATCAATTATTTTGCTAACATGCAATACTATGCATATCAATAATAATATTTATTTACATTAATTCTACAAATTCTATGCTTATGTGCCCATGAATTTATTTTAACAATTTTGTTATACTTTGTAAACATTCCATACTACATATTACCCTTAGTTTTATGTTTAAAATGCTCTAATAGTATTTAGGGAGATTTAGGTATGGTTTGGTAACAATTTGGGATCGAAAAATCAAGTTTAAGAAGAAGCAGGGGAGGGTTATAGTCATCACTAAATAGGTACTGACCATGACATAGGTGTTATTTTGATTCTGGACTAATTATAGACTACCTCACGGTCATTACCAAAAAGGTGCTGACCATGAGTTCAAAAAATTACTAAAGACAGATTCATAATTTCAACTTGTATGTCATTTTGACCTCGTAAACGATGTTTTCAGGGAAAGTGGTCTCTATAAAGTTGTTCCAATATGTATATAGTTTTAAAAACATCAAAAATCCTTCAATTCTAACCTGTAAATCTCAAGATATCAATAAAACATTACATATTATTCTAGATGACAAAACAACAAAGGTTTGTCAAATTCAAACTCAATTTCGTACACTTTGGAGGCAGATTCAGGTTTTGAGATCTCTATAAAATTGTAGATAAAAGCCTTATATTTCATTTACAACTAAAATAACTTTATTTAGACATTTATAAAAAAATTTATGCTCATTACATTGAAACTAGTTCAAGTGAACCCTAAATAAATTTTCACTATTTCACTTTGTAAGGCATAAATCATCATTCTCATGCAACAACAACAACATCAAATATTTATATCATTAATTACAAAACAAATATAGTATATAATACAACTTGAATCAAATAAACATATAGTATAGAACATGAAAAAACTCCCAAATCTCTTTAACAAGCTCCGCACCTTTTCTTTAAGTTTCTTCTTTTTTTTCTTTCTTTTTGCCCTTGCTTGATTGTCTTTCAACATAGGATAAATTCATATATGTAAAAAATCAGTTACTTTATCAATTTAATGTTTATTTTCTTCTCTTTTAAATCAAAAGTAAGAAGAAGAAGAAGAAGAAGAGAAAGAGAGTTTTTTACCTTACAATTTACCTAACCACTAATTTCTCTTTCCTTCAATTGCTTGGTTAAATTTTTAGGCTTTATTTGGGGTTTGTTTAAGGAAAAATAAAGGAGAGGAATGGCTTCCTTCAACCCCTAAAGTGGATACAAGTTCATATCTAGGTCTTGGGATTCATTCTTATGCTGGATATTGGATTGGCTCTAAAATGGAAAATCGGATAGTTAGAGTAGTAGGCTCCAAAATGGGATACTGGAGGTTTAGATGGATTGTCCACATCTGAGATATGTTAATGTTATGTTAAAATGAATCTTACACGGGAGTGGCAAGGATTAGATTCCTGAATAGCATTTTTAGTCATTTTTAATTTTATCCAATTCATATTTTCTATTTTTATAATTTTATTTGATTTATACTTTGTGTTTAATTCACTTTTATGTTAATTGTTAATATTGCTAAATACAACAACATTAACTAATAATTAGGGATATTCTTTTAACACATAACTTCAATTAATCATTTATTCTTACATAAATTTTATTCCCTATGGTTCAATACTTGTAGGTCTTAAAAATACCCCACTTTATTACTTATCAATTAAATACACTTTCTAAAATCTTGACCAAAAGGCATGGTAAGGCCCATTACATAGGTAGCCAGCTACTTTAGATTTGGAGAACTTACCTTTGTCATCCTTCTGCCACTTATTTTTATCCTTTGAAGGCTTGCCCTTCTTGGGAAACTCGTCCCTCTCTCCCCCACCTTTGCCACCATGGTGGGGCTTTTTGTTTTGCTCCTTTAAGGGCTCATTCTTAAATTCTATTAAGGATTCGGTGGTGGCTATCATAACAACAAAGTCTTGCTCACCTTTTTTCTTTAACTAAAACTTAGCCCAATTGCTTAGGCCATCAAAGAAGTAAAATAGTACATCTTGCTCCCCTATAGTTGGAATTTTCAAAAATAATTTAAAAAATTCCTTCACGTACTTATAAATTTGGCATTCCTTTTGTTGAAGGCATCAAAGTTTGGCCCTAGCTTCATTCTTGACATCTTTGAGGTAGAATTGATTTTTAAGCTATCCTTTAAAGGCATCATATGTGTCAATAGTGTTATCCTCTCTCTTGACATCATAGCACCTATGATGCCATCATACAAGGATAATATCCTTAAGGAAGAAATAAGCATTATTTACCTTTTATGCTTCCTCTATAATACCTATTGCACCAAAGTATGCCTTAAGTCCTTAAATAAAGTTATCAATCTCCCTTGTATCCCTTGCCCTACTATATATAGGTTTATTCACCTTTAAGGATAGAGCCACTTAAATAGCTTCCCTATTAGCCACAACAGCTATACATAACTTGACTTGAGACTCAAGTTCCTCTACGTTCTCATTATGAGCAAGCTCAAATGCTTCAATCTTTGTCTTGTAAGACTTAAGTTCATCATCATTAGTAACTAATGTAGCCTTGAGGGACTTTACCTCATTAGAGAAATCATCAATCAACACATTTAAAGCACTTTACGTCCCCATCCACAGCTCCTTCCCTTTGGTTGTTAAACTTGAAATATGTGTTTATGATTAACTAACTCATTAATGAGAGTTAAAGGTTATAATCATCCATGCATGTTTTAGTCATTCTATTTCATATCAAAAGAGTGAAATAGAACTTTAATTCAACTTGACTTGTATTATAAGATTGCACTTTAATTAAAGAATAATTTCAAGTTTAATATTTGTTAACTCATATCATTAAGTTTTTTTTATCTTCTTTGATTACAAATAAAGTAAGATTAATTAATTAGTGTTAGTTTAATGGTAGAAGTTTAGTTTTGTAACCAAATTATTGAACATTGTAAACAAGATTAAGATCAAGTCATAGTGTGTAATAACCAATATATTTCTCATTGGGAATGATATCTTAAGTACTAATCGATAAATCTTGCACTTGTGGATTTAGCACAACAAAAATCCTAAAAACAAAGGAAAAATAAGTGAACTTTAGGTGTTTTCAAAATTAATATTGTGATTAGCAATAAAAGTATATAGAGAGAGAAATAGTAGAGGTCATAAAAGTGCTATATTTAGAGATTTGGAACCTTTATATAAGCTATCTTACTTACTCCACAGTATGTGAAGTTACTACTAGGATCTAATAGAGTTTTTGTTGGTTATAGATTAGGTGATCTCACTATGTACTAATAAATGGAAACCATGCTTTGGCTAAAGGTGGTTGTTACTAATGTGCATTAGGCAGGTTGGGTCCATATCCAACTCAACCTAATTGACCTAAAACTCAAATATATGCCTAATATTTTACCTGAACAACCCATAATATAACTAGGGTCTCAAGCTGTTTAACCTAAAATTTCTAGTCTTCGATCCAAATTTTAAATTCCTTAAATAAACCCATAATACAACTTAGGTCGCAACTCGATAAACTATTTTAACTTGAAATTCCTTATTAAAAAAAAAACTAATTCCATATCTATTGCACCAATCGTCCTTTCCTAAGAACCCAAACAAAACCCGAGTCATTACAAATCCATGACATTAGTGTGATGCTTCACTGTCATGAACATAACTCATATCTTAAAAAGTTTCTCAAGCAAAACCTATATATCCATGAAATTAAAGAGCTAAAAATTTTGTTAAATTTAAAAAATAAAATAGGGGTTTCATAGCTAATGAAATGAAAATTAAAAAACAAAAACAGAAAAATAAAAAAAAAACTTGATAATTTTAATTTATTCATTCAATAAAGAAAGGAAAAAATTGAAAAGAAAGAAGAATAAAGGAAAGTTATATACAAAAAAAAATTAAGTTTTCATTACCAAAAAGATCCCTTAACACAAATCTATAATGAAAGCAAAGACCTTGAACCTCTATTATTCTATCTATATATAAGCTAAGAACACAATAGTGGCATCCACAACATAAAAGCAAAATATTGAGAAAGTAACAAAATCTATGAAAATCAATTAGAGATTTGAGATGGTGAATCGTGATTTGTAATTTGAGATATGCTACAAGAAATTCAATAATTTTCTATAGAAAAAATCCTAGCTAAAAAAATAAATGTCGCAGCAAAATAAAATTAGTTAGGACTTAGAAAGGACATTTAAGTATTTATGAAAGCTAAATTTTGTGAAGACTTTTTCTAAGATCTAAAACATAACGACTCTGACTATTTTCTAGTCTATGTATGTTAAATTTGGAATTTTTTTCTAATTTTAGGAGAACAGTTGTCCTAGATAATTTGCAAGGGCTAATTGTCCAAGCTAAATCAACTTGATTGTAAGACCAAATGTTTTAACTAATTGCTAAGGACATGTAATCCTAGCTAAATTTAGATTTTATTTTATTTTATTTTATTTAGTTTTAACTAGAATAATCAGTCCTAGCTACTTTGTAAGGACTAATTGTCTAACCTAAATGGAATATGATTTTTAGACCAAACGTTCAAACTAATTACCAAGGTCATGTTGTTCTAGCTAAATTTGGAAATTTTTCAATTTTAGGTATGACTGATTGTCCCAGCTAACTTTACAATTATTAACATATTTTTTTAAAGGTGTGTAAAACTTGACTCTAACCAAATAACTCAACCTAAAATTTGCATTCAGGTAAAGTTCTTAGGTAGGGTCGGGTAATAAGTGTGTAAATTTTAGGTTTGGGTTGGGTTAAAACCTTTCCAAATCCGAATCGACCAATTTACTAAGGCCCAATTCGACGTGGTTTCACATTTTAAGATTTTAATTTTTTAAAAACTAAAAAAATTATTTTTAATTTGTTTCTTAAAAATTAGAAGAAATTAACGTTCAGTCCTTTTTTAAATAATCCACTGTACTCTATCTTAGTATTAGGGGTGAGCATTGGGCCTACCCAAACAACTCGAAACCCAAACTTTGGCCATATTTCTAACCTGAACTGACCCTAAATGAAGTTTAGAAACCCAACCTAAAAATTTTAAGGTCTGAATCAAACAACCCATTTAACCAAAAATTGAGGATAACACAAGCAAAACAAAATAAACCAATTGCACTAAAAATAGAAAACTTTCACCTTTATTGACCAAAAAATTGATAATGTAAAACTTTCATTCAAATATTAAGAGATATAGAAATCATCAAATAGTAGGATAATATGTCCATTAAAATGGAAAAAATGGCAAGTCAACAACAACTGGTGAGGAATATAAAAGCTTCAATCACATACTTAAGCGTGACAAGTTGTAAATGTTTAGCCATTTTTTATATAATATTTTTATAAAAAAAATTTTCTTTTAAGTTAAAATCTTTTATGTTCAATTTCCATAAATGAGATTTTGAAATGAAAACGATAATTTCTTCCTTGAAATATTATTTTAAATTGGATTTTCTTGATAAAACAAGCTAATCTTAATTGAAATTCATAAAAGAATCATTAGATTCAATGGAATATGGTTATACCAGTTCTTAATTCTATTCTAACAAAAAGAAAGAAAAGAAAAATAAAAAAGGAAAAAGCATAAAACAAAGGGAAAGAGTCTTTTCTTCCTGAGAAAATGAACAAAAATGTAACACCCTAATACTGCTTAAGAGGATATCGGGGTGCCAAAACCAATCCAAAAGAAATAGCATTTATCAAGAGGTAATCCAAAATAATAACCATATATACACTACTTCTATTGATTTCTTTAATAAATTACAATTATAATAAACCATTACAAATATACAAATAGGGTACTTAAGTAAGTAATATGACTCTAACTTCTAATTCCTACGTTGGCTGACTACAGTTGTTCTCGATGCTAACTAACTCCTCAACCAAAATTTGCACCTGCATGCATGAAAGGACATCGTGCTAAGCATAAAGCTTAGTGTGGGTTAAATAATACATGATGGTGATGATTCACAGCAATTATAAGACACTTTTATACATAAGAAACACAATAATGAAATGATTACAAGAACAATATAATTTAAATTCCTACATATCACAAAAATGGGAATCAGACTCAAACAATTGCATTTATCTTCACCACATATTTATCTATAGCCTCTATAAAAAATATCTTTAAGTATCAGTTGTTGACATCATATAATAAGTTTTACAATGATTCATATGTCCTACTTATTAGAAATAGAAAATAAACATAAATATGTCAGTAGCATTATAACCTTATCATAATTATTTTAAGAACTCATGAAACTCTATATCAAGTTTCATGTAACATGTTATCTTTAATACTTCCTCACATATTAGTCCATTAAGATTTGGTTTTGCATCAAATAACAAGTTTGGTACATATCTAGGAATGTTTCCTATTCACATTTATTAGAAACATAAAATAGGTATGCCTACGTAGAGGTTCATAATAGACATTATAAATAATTATCATATCAAAAGACATAAAAATAAACCAAAATAAAATAAATCAAAGATAGATTTTATATAAACATGAATGTATTAATAATATACCTAATCAAATTAGAGTATAGCAGAACTATAGTGGACCAAATACATATTTGCTTGCTCTTTCCTATGAGTCTAGATAATAGAGCCAGAAGATACCAATAAGTGGTATTAATAGAAGACACCCCAAAGGTATCAATAGAAGAGGCTGAAGCCTCAAGGTAAATAAGACATACATCTTGAAATAGAAGACACTATAGTGTCACAGAAGTAGTTGCAAAACTCCATTTCTAGCCATGCCTACTATCCACATCTAGGACCTTAATAGAACACGGTGCGAATAATAGGAAATAAATGATATCCTTATGTATCATATACAGGAAATACCTCAAAGGCATTATAAAAGAGTTAATAAGTTTCAAAATCATAGATTGAAATAGAAGATACTAAAGTATTCAATATAAGATACTAAATAGTGTCACAAAAGCAATTGTAATTCCTATTGGCAAGACCATTAGATTAGTTTTATCCATGGTCACTAAACTTGTGGCTAATTTCACAAAAGTAATATTTTTTCATAAAAATCACTAAAATTTGCAAATATATACAACAAAATAACTTTGATTGATTTTCGGTAAGGAAAATGCTGAAAAGTCTAGCTGGTATGCCTAGTAATCACAACATGCGCTCATGGCACCCAATGTGGCGCCATATCAGCATGATATGGTTATATTTGCCAAGTCAATACACATGTGGATAGAAAATAATATTTAGAATCGCTACGTGTCATGCTGACGTAGTGCCATGCTGGATGCCATATGTGCATATTGTGGTGACAAGACATGCCAGCTAGACTTTTCGATGTTTCTTTTGCCAAAAATTGGTCAAAGTAATTTTGTTGTATATATTCGCAAACTTCAATGATTTTTATGAAAAATAAATTCTTTTATTACTGTTGTGAAATTTGCCACAAGTTTAGTGACCATAGGTGAAACTAACTTCATAACCATTTACCCACAACCCAGATTAAAGCATGTCTAATACTAACATCATGTCATATTGGCCATTAGCAATTATTTATAGAATCATTACATTGTTAGGATATCATAAGCATTTATGTTTATGCCTTTTCTAAATTATTATAAACACTCATAATGCATGAAAATTTACATATTCAATTGCCTAATTCAAATACATATTCATATGTTCATGAATTAGACCAAACAAACGTTATAATTTTCCAATAATACATATTTAAGTGCTTCCCATATATTTCATGATGTTATAATGTACATGTTTTAACTAAGTGTCATTATCATCTATGAATGCTTGATGTCAAAATGGTATAATGAAATTCACATTTTAATAGGAGCTAGGGGAGACTCACGATGGGCAGCAAGTCATATCAGCCGTGAGAGTTATAGGAAAAGACACATTCTACTCTATAAAAGCATACCTCATATAAATATAATAAGTGCTTGTAAATCTACAAGACTTAAAACTTTTCATGTACATATAATATACTTTTACATTGGTTTCCTCCATTATGCATTTCATCATCAAGTCAATATATATATATATATATATATATTCATAATAGTTGCATAAAGATTCATTATGAAAGTGTAAATCAATATACATATGCATTATGCATTTCATATTTATGCAAGGTTACACACTTCAAGGTTACTAAATCATGTCTTAGAAATTCTTACAGTATTCGAGTAAGGCCGTAAAATTTATATCAAATTCACATTTATTAGCAAAAATAACATAAAAAGCAACTATATTATTTCCTTCAATTATTTACCATTTCATAATTAATATACGTATATTAGCAAGTCATATAATATTCATTTTGGACTATAAGGTTCGTATTCAAGTCTACATATGAAAATTATGGCTTGCCACCCTTAGACTTGTATGCCAATTTCATGTACTCACATGCTTAAATTCATAAACGTTGCTCGGCTATGTCTTTCGATGCCTAGTCATATAATTCTAGTAAATGAGTTCTCATACATCATTTAAATATGAAACATATCAAATTGTATGAAATTATATTCGAAACGTTGATACGTAGACTTGTAAATAGTGTCCAAACATTATAGACATTTATCGCTTCAGAACCATTATATACCGAATCTATACAAGTTAACAATCTTGGTTATTTGAAGTAATACATTATAATCTAAATATGTTTAACCCTTAATCATTAATAAATTTAAACAATCTTAATACATACTTAAACTATCTTTAAATAAGTCTAAATGATCATATAAAATGCTTTAGGAACCTTCAACAGGTTTAGAAGAAGAAAATTCCATAAAAATTTCAAACAAACAGGGGTCATAGTGGTCACCATATCATGTTAGCCGTGACCTAATGGAATAGACAAAAGTCATAACTAGCACCAATTTATGCCCACCATAAGCCCTTTAAAATTTTCCAATAGCCATCCAGAAGTAGTGGTTACGGTGGTAACCAATTCATTCCAATCGTGACCCTTAATAGACCTAGAAATCTCCCTATGACAGCTTTTCTGCTAAATGTGATAAGGCTTATTTGAACAAGATATACTCAAAATCATCTCAAATGGTCTTCTAAACTTATGTTATACTATTCTTTAGTTTCTATTACCATAAAAATCATGCAATTTGGATCTATATTTTAGGATTTATACCATAAATACTATAAGTTAATCTAAAATAACGGTAGCAGACTTTAATATCTTAGGTCCTTTTTTAGCATTCTGAAGGAAAAATTAGCTCTAGAGTTCTCATGAAAGTTGAATCCTATGTCTTAAATTCCAATGGCACTATAATTACTCAATTTAAAGGTTAATAGGCCAGGTTATGGATAAAAAACTCGGACTGGTTCAAATGAACTAAAACTAGAGTTTAAGCTAATCAATTACTTCAAGGCTTAAATTGATTCCATTACATGATTCAACCTCAATAATCTTATCCAACATCATTAATATATAAGAATTTATATTTAAAAAATCTAATACGTAATTCATAAAATGAATTTAGATAATAAATTCGCACACCTCTTGTAGTCTAGTTAATGCCACTTATACTTACCTCTTTAATCACCTCTCTTTTGCTCTTTCCTCTACTAGAGCACTAATTACAATAAAAAAATACAAATCCAAGTACACATTCATATCCAAATATTGAATAATGGGAGGAAAAGAGAAGAGAATTCATACATAAATGTATAAATTATTTACCTAATGCTTTAATTCACCGCTCTTAAATTATTTCTTCCATAAATAGAATTTAAGGAAGATTTTTGGTAAAAGAAAGAGAAGAAGGAAATATGTAATTCCTTCCACTAAGGTGGCCGGCCATCCTCCTCTAAAGAGAGGCATATTTTTATGCCTAATAATGAGACATATCTTCTAGAATATGAATAATGTCAACAACCTATTGGGTACACCTTTTGACTTTCTTTTAATTGTAATTTAGCCCCTAAACTTCTTTTAATTATTTAATTGCATGGAATTATCAACTAACATAACTTATAAGTCCATGATTCTATGTATTGATACCTATACAACATATGTAAAATAATTTATCGAATTATCATTTGAAAATTTTTTTAACATCGGTTATGCCCTGAATAGATCAGCAACCTATGTAACCATTATCATTCACTTTATATATCCATGAACCTATCATATTCCTACCAGGGCATAATTTGGGGCCTTACAAGAAATGTGAATGTGATAAGAAAGCTAAGAGATTTAAGTTATGCTTTGAACAATAGAGAAACAAACATCATAACAGAGTAATAAAGCAAATAAAAGGGGTAGATACGGGAGCTAAAAGATTCTAAAGCTATGACAGAGCCCCAACCAAAATCGATTCATAAATCCAGACAAGATTATAACAATTAAACAAACTAAAAGTACTAAAAACATGAAGGTGAAGCAGTTCAATTTAAGAATAAAATAAAAATGAGGAAGTGAAGAGAACTTATAGTGGTTGAATAGGTAGAGGAGGCAAGGAGATCGATTTTGGCTTTTATTTTTAGGGATGTGAAAGTGAAAAAGAAAGAAGCAAAAATGAGAGGAATACCCATTCTTTTAGGGATTGGTCGGGTTAAATTAATCAATTTTAAACTGAACTAAACCCAAAATTCAATAATTCTCGGATCCTATCTAGCCCAAAAAAACCTAACAATCTTACCAAAATGCCAATTTTAGGTCGGATTAGATTTTACACACCCCACTTATTTGGATATATTTTTTGTCCTTATCTATTCATTGTGCATATTTAACCCCAAAAAGCTACTTTGCTATCTCTTTTTATTTTTCTCATTCCTTTTTTCTTAAGATTTTATTTTGTTTTTATCAAAATTTCTCATTAATTTAGTAGTGATTCCTCCTCCCTTGAAACCCTAGATTTTTTTTTTATTTTATACCTAAGGAAGAGTTTGAGTTGAAATCCCACTCAAAACTCTCTAAATCTAGAGATAAAATCCTCCAAATCCAGAAGAAATCATTTTGGATAAAAAATTACCTTTTTAAATTCTAGAAAGATGGGAAATTTTGGATTTTAAGCCAGAAACAGGCATCCTTTAGCGAGGGGTGGCTGACCCTTAGCATTAATATAGGGATTCCCTAAAATGCCCCCTAGTTTGACCTGCACAGGTGAGAAGGACCCACAGACGGGCATCCTTCAGGTGACAGATGGCCATTTGTCACCACTGGAGGTCCATACCAAGATTTTTATGCATGTTTTGCTAAAACACTTCAAATCATTTGCAAATACTTAGAAAATCATGAAAATCTTTAAGAAAATGCTTGAAATTCACGATTGGAGCTTCGAGATCTGAACTTGCTGTTAGCAATACATTATATCCTCATCATCAAGTAACCTTGACCTGGGATGCCTTAGGTCATAATGTCTACAACTACCCCTAATTTTGGGAAACTGGTGCACTGGTGCCAAAGTGAGCCAAAATTCAGAGTAAAAGGAAAAAGATGCATACCTGAGGTAGCAAATCTCTTGTTTGATTGAAACACATACCTTATGAGGTAGTGAATCTCTTGGCTAGGTAGTTATCATCAACTTGTTGATGCATTAACCCTGTTTTGGATAGTTAACAACAACTTATCAATGTGTTACCCCTACTTTGGATACTTAACAACATCTTATCGATATGTTAATCCTGATTGATTGTTCGATTAGTGCCTGGGGCATGTAGAATTAGGATGATTTGAATAACCATGATTAGTGCCTGGAGCATACAAAATCAGGTTATTTGAATACATCTGATTAGCTCCCGAGGCATGCAGAATTGTGATGACTTGATGAAGATTGATTAGTGCCTGGGACATTCAGAATCAATTTTGCTTAAACTTATCTGGTTAGTGCCTAGGGCATGCGGAACTATATTGATTTTATCAAAATTTGATTAGTGCCTGGGGTATGCATAATGAAATTGCTGTTGATTGATATCTTTCTTGAGAAGTATAATTACTTCTTTCTTGAAGTAATGTTCCACTAGGGGGAATCTTGGAACATATGCATCTATAAAGAGTCATTGAGATGCTGGAAATCCTTTTTTAGTTATTAGGCATCTGTTTGAGTTTGCATTATCATCAGGCTTTTGCCTCTTATTTAATAATCCCTGATTTTTAACATTTGTTTTGTGATTCCTTATTTAGGTAGCTTCTTATGATGGATAGGGATGCCTGTATTTTTCTTTTGTTGGACGGACATATATATACCCTTTTGTAAGGGTCTCTAGTGATGGAATATGACATGGTATGAATGTGATGATAGCACAGTGGAAAAACAAAAATTTTATCATACATACCATACAATTCCAAAGCAAGAATCGAAACATGCAATTTTAGGGTTGTAGAACTTACAACTTATGATGCCTTTTGAAAATTGAATTTGGTGATGCCCAGCAACTAAGATGACTTTATCCGCCTTAGATCTCGATCACCAATGCCAAGGAGCAGCCTTTTACGCCACTCCCTCTATTCTCACACACACACTTGCAAAGATGGCTTAAAAAAGAGATTGCTAGCTCTCTTTAAAGTATTGTGTAATGGCAATTGTTTGAAGCTACAAGACTTTGATCTTGTACTTCTTTTAGGTGTTATTAATGCCCAAGAACACAAGAAAGCAAGAAAGAGTTCTTCCTCTTGTGTGTTTCGGCCAAGAGAGAAAATGTGTGAGAGAGAGATTTTTCACGCCAACATTAGGGAGAAATTAGGGTTTCACATTTTTTTTCACCTCAATATATATTCTTTTCATTTTCTTAAGTGATCAATCCAAAAACCACTACCTCAAGATAATTAATATTATCTAGAGATAATTAATTTTAGCCTTTATCACTTCTTTAAATTAAGAAATATATATTGATTAAAACTCCTTAAAATAATACATTTAATTCAAGATAATCCTTTTGATTTAATCTAAGATAAATGTAAGACATAATAATTAACTAAATCACTTAATAAAAGAATTAATCATGTGCCGAAATTCCATTGACATTATCTTGGAATTTCGGCCACACCATCCAATTACCAAGTGAGTTAATTCAAAAAATCCTTTAGGCTTTAATACTCAATTAATTAAATTAACACAAGACATTTAATTAATTGAAATTAAACCTTGTGGGCTGAATTTTTCTCTCTCATGGGCCAAGGTCCAATAGCAATCTAATAACCCATTACACATATTAATTTGACTTTAATTAAAAGCCCAAATTAATGTCCAATACTTAATTTAAATATTTTAAGCCCAATGCTTTGTGTGCGATCCTATAGGTCCTTTTAATGTTGGCAATGAATTAATAAATTAATTCAAAGGCTATATATATTCTCTAGCAAGATATTATAGCAATCCAAATTAAATGAAAATGCATATGGCATTTAGTGACCTAATGCAATTTTGTATAGTCCCTTACCCATAAATATCAGAATTAATATAAGGCATGGAACTAGTCATCCTTACATATATTAATTCCTTTCTTGATATTCCAGTGACACTGAACTCTCAGATAAATAATGATTATTCATTATTTCATCTCGGTATGGCCATACACTTCTCAGTTCACTGATCAAGTGGCCGATGATATTTTCTCTCTTATTGAGAGGGGTAATCCCTTCACTTCTCTCATGCTCTCTAACATGAATCAATGCATACCCAATCATACCCGTACTTGTCACTCTGTTACGAGCACGTTAGGTGTCTGTCAAAGTACATAGTAATTCATAAAGAGTTTCATAGAGATTTCAGGTCTAAGAACTCCGATACAAAACTTGCATATGAGAAACACTTATGACTTGTACCATATAGTGTTCTCATGAGCGGATCGTATCCAGATACCATGTACTTTAACATGTATCTATGATCTCTGATTGACACTCTTGTCCTAATGATCCGTAAGACAGAACTCATAATATCAGAGAGAGCATACTAGTCTTAATTCATTGTTATTCCCATAACAATGACTGACTAGGGATGTTTAGAATGAAGTCTCATTTGTTTCAAGGTCTTACAACCATGTGCCTCACACATGATAACTTAAACCGAAACAACACTCTTGGATAGTTTTATCAATTGATATGCACAGGAATACAAAGGATAAAACAAATGCCTCATTTTATTAATTCAAAGTGCTTTATTACAATGCATTGGGGCTAGGGCTTACACTAACATCTAGTACCTGCTATGAAAAGTGTTAAATGTTACCGCACTGCTTATTAGATTTGGCCTTTTTAGGCCTCTTTGTTTTTATCTTGTTATCTATTTTCATATTTGTTGTCATCTTTTACTATATTTATCTTGCTTATACATTTCATTATTAGTTTTAGCTCCTTTTTTATCCATTCAATTCTGAGTGATAGATATGAATATAAATAACTATAAATATAAAATATATAGAAACTGAGTAAATACATGTTTTAAATTTTATATACATCAAAATTTTGAACTTAATAAAAGGAAGAATCCCTAAATGTAAAAAATATACTAAGGTGGCCCTGATACTCTATAATAAGCTTGCTATGGTGGTGGTCTACGAGCTGGGGGTCTGGCTGGTGCCATAGCCCAAGGTGCTGCTAGTGGCTGCTCTCCTGCCTGCTTACAAACCTGAAGCAAGGCAACATTGTTGTCAAATGCTGCAAGAACTACGCTATCACCCCTGCTAGCTTCTCTGACCCCTATCTTACCCCTAGGATCATTTGGGAATGGTGCTCCAAATATCTCATCAAATTTCCCTTTAGGTATCCAATATACCTCCTTAACTCCTCATTAGTCTTGACTATAACCCATCTGGTCCTAAGAATTTTAATCTCGATACGGGTGCCTTGATCTCTGAGCCGAGTTAGAGAGTCATCAACCACCTATAAGGTAGCATCAAATCTCTACCCTACTGTTACTAAATTCATTTTAATGCCTCATACCTCCTCCTGCAAAGTCTACATAGTCGTTGGAAAGCCCTGCAAAGACTACACCACTATAAGCACTATCTATAATGTCTGCTTCTGCCATCTGTTAGCCTTTTCCAATACTACTAACCTCTTAAAGATATCATCAAACAGAGGTCCTGAAGGTGCCTGAGCTAGCAATAGTGGCACAAATGGCGGAGGTGTTGTCTATGTAGATGCCTCCGGGTGCCCATAAAATGGAGGTGCTAAAGAAAATTATGCTTTTAGATGTCTATATGGGGAAAATCTCCTCATAACCAGTGACCTATGATGTCTAATTGGAGATCTGAGATGCACTAGTGTCCATGGTGACCCACCCAAAAGATTGTGCAGTTCAATCTGCATATCGAACTTATAATTTGAGTCTAGTCATGCCCCATGTGGCTCCTATAACTCATAGGGCTCCTATACCTAGCCATCCTACTGAGATAGCTGCTCTAGGGATGCTTTAGGATCTCCTTATGCCTCCTCTACTGCTTGATCATGGCTATCCATCTCAGCTATTGCAGCCGAAACTATAGGATGGAGGACATATCTCTGTCGGGTCTCTAGCATAGTAAGCAATCTGTACTGACCCTCACATCCTTCTATAGGATCCACGATACTCATCTTGAATACTGCTTGCAAATTGATATGGATGTCCTCTAGGATAGGGTCGCGAAAGTTTCCCTTTTATACCTCTAAAACTAGCAACTATCTTATGATAACTCCTCTTACACATACCTGGGTCCCTGGCATGGTGCCTACACTGACCAAGGTTATGATAATCTTGTGCATGATGTCTATGCTATAGCCCCCATGCATGCCCTATAAACTAACGACATCTGCTGAAGTAATGTTAACTAAACTCCCCATGCATCCCAAGTATGAGGCAGATAAAACCCTCTGGAGGTATATGTAGATTTGAAGAGATAAAATGGTGCTCTTCACATTGTCTAAACTGTAAATAGCCCTTAGCAGTGTCAAAGATACCCATGTATCCCTATCCATCAATCAAGGCGATTTGACCATGCCTATCTTGCTCGACAGCCTTATAGCCTCTGTAAATCTAGATATCTTGATGCTATAGTGAATGCCAAGGCCATAAATTGTACAACCCCCTTTTACATATCTGAACACTGGAATTCTCTAATGTGGTAAAGAAATCTCTTGTCACATCTGGATAAGTTTTGAAAGTTGGTATAAAAATATCTATTTAGCCTGCTCTAGCTAGGAGTCTATTAGCCTTCTATAGCAATCCAAAATCTTGGAGGAACTATATAGACATAAATCAACTCGATCTATACTGAACTTATCCTAGAGCTCAGTATCTCCTAGGCTATACAGGTGTAATGTAAGTTGGCACTGGCTGGAGATATGCTGTCCTATGAGCCATCTTGCAAAAATGTTACATATTAGTCTAAGTTATAAAATATCAGAGTTTACACGGATTTTGTCATCATATTGAGTTAAATATTTACATTTGATCTACACTAGAAGTGCTAAACAATTCTAACAATCATGCCCAAAAACTGAGACAAAAGGCATATTACATGCTTTATGAGAATTTTAAATAAAATTTTAGTAGTATTCCAGATAAGAATGTCACTGCCCCCTCCCCCCTGCACAAGAAAGAATTTAAACAACATACAGGCCATCCAAGCCATCAAACAATACAATTACTAATATATTAACATTTCTTATTTTTCGGAGAAAAATAAAATTTTGGTAGCATACTGGCTAGGAATGTGACTGCCCCTTATACAAAAACACATTTAAAGATAAAAAAAAAGCCACATGTTGTCATCTCTTCCAAACAACACAAATTGAAATAATTCAAATTTTACGAGAAATTTAACAAAAGTTTGGTAGCATTCAATCTAAGAATAGGAAATCCTCCTACACAAAAAAACACATTTAATACAAAACAAAAAGCCATAGGCCATAATGGCAGTTAAACAATGTAAACTCAAGTCATTAATTTTTTGGTGCAATCACAACCATGTTACAACACTTCTAGAAAACATAAAAGGTCATAGAGATATTACTAAAGGGAGAAAAATATAGGGTTTTATGCTTATAAGTAAGGCTTTTCATTGTCTACTGTGTCATATAAAGGAAGTTCAATATTTAATTTGCATAATTTAAGTTACAAGGCATCATTTATTTCTAACAAACAAAAATAAAAATACAAGTAAAATAAGGGGTAGTTGCATCCATCATGCCTAAAGCTAAAGTTTCACAACCTAGTTTATGTTTTAATTAAGGGATAAGTTAAAAAAAGAAAAGATAAAATAAAAAATAATTTAATACTTACTTATTAAAGACAAAAAGGAAAAAGAAGAAGTAGCAAAAAAATTATGCTCCTTGAAGTCTGCCTCACTTCCAGAAGACTGCCGATGCAAACAGCTCAAAAAATGGATGAACAATGATATAGAAAGACTTGAAAAACCAAAAGAAAGCTTTTGAAATTGAAAGTTATGGAGGTTTGCCAAAAAAATAAAGAAGATGAACAATTTATTCTAGAAAACGAGCAAAGGATGGGTTGTTCGTCCATCGTTAGTGATAGATGGGATTGAGGGACGTGCCATCCCTCAAAGAAAAAAAACCAAAATGCCCCTCAAAACTAAATTAAGCCTTATTATCTCATTTTAACTCTTTTTTCTTCGATTTGTTGACCGTTTTCATCAATTTTTCAATCTCTATCAATCAAAAATTAATTTATAACATTATTTACACCTTTTTTATGAGTTACAACATTATTTTATAATATTTACATGTTTTAATTGCTTTTTAACACACATGAGTGTCCAAAAGTCTAAAATACCCCTTGAAACTTGTTGTGTCTCTCAAAATAAATGAGTTTTTGCATTTTAGACCTTCCAATTTGAATATTCAGGTCATCAAGCTTTCAAATCTCCTATAAAATAAAAACAAAGGAAAATACAATAATATGTATGTGTAATGCATGGGATATGCAAATAAGTGACTTTTCTCCTTTTAGAGGCTATGAACCGACTGCCCGTGGTTCTCCTATGGTGAGGGATGACTATGGCTCATTACTTGCTATAAATAGTGCTTGAATTTCTTAATTTTTATGCCTTTAAGCTTTCAACTTCATAAAAGCTTCCATCAGGTATTCTTCTCCCTCTTCTTTTTTTCCTTTTTTTACCATTTATTTTCTTTCAATATTTTATTTTTCTTTATCATTCTTTTGTTTAGAATGCTTAGAAATTATCATCATCATGATCACTGGACTTACAAAATTGCAAAGATTACTAAATGACTCAAAAACCTAGGAGGACCATCGGTTAGCCCTATACTCCAACTTAAGATTCTTGAGGAGAATATATTTAGATAGGAATTTACTGCTTGCTACTACTTAATACTAGGATGTGAGGCTCTATGTACCTAGATTCACTTACCAGGAGCTATATCCCCTGCCAGAAGAGTTTTTTTCTATAGTCGATGTTAAATTAGAGCCACATGTCTGACCATGTTTGCCAACCCCTATTTCTAGATATCCTAGAGAAGTGGTCCATACTCTTGATTTTCTACCTTTTAAGGCTCAAGGTATGGTTCCTTTTAGGAGGACATTCCTATTGAAGCAACTAATTGACATTTTAGCTGACTTTAATGATGTACAGACTTTCCACTTTGGTGTGATGTTACTCAATTACTTCATTCAAAGCTTACTGGTGTGCAATGATGATCCATTAGTGAGGATTATGAGCTATTCAACATAGTAAATGACATATACTGGGGATATAATCCATTTTTTTATGATTGTGGTGTAGACACTATGACCTAAGGTAGCCTAGATCTGGATTGCCCGATATTGAGGAAATAGCATATTATTGACAATGGGTTCAGATCTTAAAGATCTAATTGTGAATATATCACTCTTTCTTAAAGATTTTTCATGATTTTCCAAATACTTCCAAATGTTTTAACAAAATGTGCATAAAAGCCTTATTCAGGGTCTTCAGTAGTGACAGACGGTCGTTTATCACCTGAGGGGTGCCCGTCTGTAGGTATCTTTCTCTTGTGTGATCCATTTAAAGGTTTTTAAATCAAATACAGGATTTAGTGATGAGGGACAGTCAAATCTCATTGAGGGACGATCGTTCCTTACTTGAAAATCGAGATTTCCCATGATTTTATGGTATTTTGCAAAGAAAGTTGGAGGATAATGATAGGATTTCGAATTTGAGGTAAGGATATCTCCAAATTTGAGATAAAGATATCTCCAAATTTAAGGTCTTAGAGTTAGAATTCAACTCAAATTCTTGATTTGGTATAAGGCCTATAATTTTTAGGGTTTTAAAAGAGGAATCATTCCTTTTTGGGAAGCCACCATTAGAGAAGAAGAATAATTTCTTTCTCTGTCTAAACCTTATGCACTATACAATTCTTGTAAAAACACATCAAAGGGAAACGAATTTTAGATTTTATTTTTCAAAATAAAAATCATGAATTAGAGTAGAGATATTGACTACAATCACCATAGAGTTAAAATATCTCCTGAGGGTAATACTCTAGGCTCTTTTTGTAAGGATCCAACATTGGCCCTAGGAGGATTCATAGGAATTAATATAATATTAAGGTTTAATTGAGCTTAATTATTTAAAGTATTATAAGTTAAGGCATTGATAATTATTACTTTAAGTGATAAAAGGTCAAATGGTTATTTTACCATGTGTATAATTGGAAAAAATATAGCTAACGGGTCAATTGAGAAAAAAAGTGTGATTAAGTTGTAATTCTATTATATGTCGTGTATGTAAAGTATAAGGCATGATTTTAAAGGGTATAATTAAAAAGGAAAAAAAATAGTTTGAGGGCTGAATTAAAAGAGGATAGTAATTTTGGGGCCAATGTTAAAAGAAAGATTAGGTGGGGTTGATTTCATAAGAGAAAGTATATAAGGGGATTGTGTAACACTCGCTCTCAACAACAAACTATCTATTAATTCACAATGAAAAAATTACACTTCTAACAGCCACTAAATACAAATACAAGTGTATAACTTGATTCAAATTCTTAAATAATACATATACATAAATATGTTCTTACAAGAGATATACTTTTTTTTCACTATTTGCATAACAAAAATCTGGGTATAGACAAAAATTCCCTTCAAGCTCTACTCTTGTGGCCAGCAAATGGTGACTAGGCACTCAACACTTCACTCTAAGCTTATGAACCTACACAGGAGAAATATCTGTGTTGAGCACTAGCTCGGTGGGGAGTAAGAAAAAAAATACAATAGACTTCACAAGGAAATCACACACATCATTATGACATGTCATTTATCAATAAAATAAGAACACACCTATCATAATGTATAACATGCATATGCAATATAAACATATCACATTGTCACTATCGTGCCAATAATTTCATAAGGGAAAACCACTCTATTCATACTAAACATTCACTTATTACCATACTCACTTATTCATTAACATTCACTCATTCACAATGTACAAGTCAAATCAAATATCTTTCATATCGAATCAATTCACTTTTATATCGAGTTAAATCACTTTCAGATCAAGTCAACTTATTTCCATAGCCTGAATTCCCATGAAAAGTGGATAATGGGTCAAACATTAGATACTAATAAACAATATCAAAACTAGAGATAAAAGTCTCGAAATACTAGATACCAAAGGTATTAACACTAGACACCAACAAGTGCCAACACTAGTAGCTGTAATCATCCCTTATAGGCATTCCTATCTATCCACTAATATATGAAATTCAAGCACAAAGGAATTTGGTTACATCATAATATATCATTCAAATTTTGAGTAATACCATGAGTATCCATAAGATATCATATACATGTACGTAACATCATAATTTCATTACGAATATAAAATGTATGAACAATAAGGTAAAAGTATAGGCATGATAAATTAAACAAGGGAGGACTGGTATACTTTACCCTATCACGAGAGTGACTAATGCCGTGAACACAATAGAGAACAATCATCGAGTCCTATCACGAGCATAACTTAGGTCACAAGGGTGATAGGAGAAAATATACTAAGCAAAGAAGCCCTATCACAGGCATGACTAGTGTTGCGAGTGCGACAAATGCGAAAATGTCCTAGATATTTCCCTCACAAGCTTTGCACTAGCAATTTTTTTCATAACATACTCATTTCTTAAAAAAGGTGCCCTTCTCTAGAATCCAATCACTGTATCATGTTTTCAAACCACTAGAAATCACTTGATTTACATTTTTAAACCTCAAATTTTCAATAAAACAATGCCATTAGTCTTGAATAGCAAAATAGCAAGAATCTATTGAACGAATATTCACTATATCATTCTCTAAATCACACTTAAATCACACTTTATCATTCAAATACACAACAATTTCATCACTTGTTTCTATCACAAATTCCAAAACAATTATTACATATAAATACATTAATTTGTTACAACGAAACATGTAATAAGAGAGAGAACTCTTAAACCTTAAAAAAAATTGGCCACTTCCACTTTCTAAAGCTTTTCTTTCTCATTCTCTTTTCCCTTGCTACTTTTTCCAACAATTATACACAAACTTCATTCAATTACTAATCAAAATAATAAATACATAAACTAAAGAAGGAAAAAGAATATTTCTCTTTACATAATCCATACTTTACTCACCTAGCAAATCTCTAAAACCAATAAAATATGCACATACCTTGTCATAAGAAACTTAAAGGAATATAAGACATAAAAGAAAGGGAGAAAATGGCTAAGCTTTTGGCCAAAGAGTGGTGGGCCATCTCAAAGAAAAGAGCAAATTTTCCTTTTCTTTCTTAATTCTTATCCCTCCTTCTAGAAAAACACATACTTATTTCTCATTGGGCCACTTGTTTGTCTAAGAAAAATTACACTTTGCTCCTCCTTCTAGTATTAATTCTTATAATTGGCATGAAACTTAAATATAAACTTTCACTCATGTCATTCATTCTTCACTAGCAATACACTTTTATCCCTGAATTAACAAATTTATAAAATTACCCTTCACTTCTACATTAATTCCAATTACGTCTCAATCACATTTGTAAATATTTATCAATATAAATTTAGGTCATTATAGATTGAATTTGAAATAAAGAAGTTAATGGAGGTAGATTTTCAACATGAAAATATTTGAAGGACCTAAAAGAGACTTCTCCTCCCACTTTACACTCTAGGGCCTTGCATGTTGGAGATAGAAAAGTTATTTTAGAGGATATAAAGAGAGGGTTAGTCAGCATCTAGAAAGGAGAAGAAAAATATAAATTTTTCCCTTCATCTTTCATCTCTCTCTACAGGAATAGCTCTCTCTCTCTCTCTCTCTCTCTATATATATATATATATATATATATATATATATATATATATATATATATATATATATATATATATATATATATATATATATATATATCTTAAGAAATTTCTAATTCATGTGGCTGGATATATGGTTTTTGAAGGTGATTTATAAAGAAGATAAAGTTAAGTAGAACAAGGGAAAATAGGTGATTAAAGATTGAAGTGGTGTGGATTTCGGCCAAGGTATGGGATATTGATGTGTGATTGTCATGCATGCATGATTAGAGTTGATTATGATGTAATTAAGGTTTAATTAGGAGAAATATTTAATAATTTCTGGATGTGTTCATGTAAATGGGTTAGAAGGATAAGAAAAGTTAAACCCTTAAATTAAAACTTAGAAAGTATAATGCAAGAAAAAATTTATAAGGAAAATGTTTTAAAAGTTAATCTCTAATTAGATAAATTTTATCTTAACTTAAGTGTGCCAAAAAGCTTGAAGGATATGTTTGTTGACAATCTATTTTTAGGTTCATTTGACCTAGTGTGTTTGTGTTGTAAATATATGGAGTTATCGAATTGAAAATGGAGTAATTCTAATTGGGTTAGAAACTATACTTCTATATTTACATTTTCTATAAAGAAGAAAAAGACCAAATCTACTTCTAAATTTAGCTTGAAAATTGAAACAGCATGTTGCCTATCACTAGGATAAGATCTCAGTGTTTTGTAAATATCTTGAAATTTAGAGATGATAATGAGATTATTTTCAATGTTTCAAAAACTAGAAACATAGAGGAAGAATTTTTTACAAGACCATGTCTAAATCAGCATACAAGATGAAATTGGAAATTTTCCTTTAGACAGATTAGACCTCACAGTCAGTACCAGTTTGGTAATGATCGTGAGCCAGTCCAAAATCGAAAGTGCACCTATCTCACAGTTAGTACTCATTTTATAATAACCATGACCCTCCCTTATTTCTTTTTAAACTTGAATTTTAGGATCCAAATTGATATCAAAGCTTGTCTAGACCTTCTTAAATACTTTTAGTGCATCCTAATGATAAATATGAGGGTATTATGCTACATCAAACATGTGAGAAACATATAACTTGTGGAAATAAAGTTGTATAAAGGAACATTAATTTTATAAAGGGATGCCAACTTTATAGTGTAAAGATATCTATAAAGTATAGTAAAATATTACTCACGAGGTATACATGATATGACATTTATAGAAAGTTTATTCATGAACATGAATATATATATATATATATGGTACCTACATGTATATGATGAGGAAAGAGTAAAGCACAAAATAATGAAACTCAATATCATACACGATAAAATGTTATAGAAAGTCATTCATGCACATGTATATGATTATCTTGTACATTGTTATACATGAGTACACATTTATAGATATGTATAAGATTGAATACAGCAAAGTATAATAAAGAAAAATAAAGCAAAGAGAATTATCTGCCTGTATTTTGTCTAAGATGTGGATAAATAAGCATGCCTATAAGGGTAACCTACAGCTGTGATAATATAGTTTCGACCCCATTTGGGTCATAAATGGTCCCATTTAGATCATAAATAGCCTCATTTGGGTTGTAGCTGACCCTCTTTAGGTCTCCTTGAAAGCTAAAGTATAGTTGAGCCCATTTGGGTCATAAAGTATAGTGCAACTCAACCACGTTCAAGTTATAAATGGTCTTGTTTGATCATAAATAGCCCTATTTGGGTCTATTTGACCGATTAGATAGTATAGTTTCGTACCTTTGGTTACCATATAACTTGCTATCCACTTCTTTAGAATTTTGCAAGCTTAATATCAAATAAAGAAATACAATATGTAACAGTAAAAGATAAAGTAGTATAATAGTGCTTAATTGAACTTCACCTTTATATGAAATCCTATAGCATATGTGTCACATGAAATTAAAGGAAATTACATTATATATATATATATATATATACACACACACACACACACACACACACACACAAACATATAGCAACACATATTGGAGTTAAAAGCCATATGCATAATGATTTTGTGTATTGTTAATGCCTTATCCTTTATTATATTGGTGAAGGTATGTTCCTTAAAACTATATGCGTTACTTGCTTAATGTTGTTAAAATGATCTACGTAACTCCTCGTATATGAAAGCCATGAAATTGTTAATGTAAATTTAAGTGTTTCTTATACTTAAAAATGCAAGATATATGTATATGTACTTATACTTGGTGATGTCTTTAATAGTTATATTGGCTTATATTTTTTCCTTATAGCTACTTATTTCTTGCTTTCTATTGGGAAATGATGTGCAATATCCTGCATGTAAGCATAAATGATTTATTAACTTATAAGTGGTGAACTCAAAATGATTTGGTGCTTTGGATGGAAGTAAATTAATAAACCAATGCATCAGGAATCTGAATGGTGACCAAGGAGAGAAAGAATTGGCATAATAAAAATAACTATAAGTTAAGGTTGTTAATATACGTCTTGATACATAGATTGTGATACACATATTAATAAGGCATGCAAATTCTTAGTATCTATTACTGCATAAAGATCTAGTTTATTAACTTAAAGTTCTATGAATTATAATGTCCTTTTTATAAAACATAAATTGACATTACCATGTTTTTAAGATAGATGAGTATATCAAGTGATTATTTAAGATAGATAAATAGGAACTTAATGATTATAGTTGAAGTATATAAATGTTCGTAAAAGTATATAAGTGATAAATAAATAGTATAGTTAACTAATGTTTGATAATTGATAAAGATACGTAATCAAGAAAGATTAGTAAGTCAAAGTGATTATTCAAAAATAACATTAAAAAATCAAGAAAGTAAACTTGATGTATAAGATTCTAATTGTTAAATGAATATTAATAAGAGTAAGAAAGCAATAAGCAAATGAAATATCAATATATTATTGGTATTGGTTATAAGTATAATAAAAGATAATATAGTACCTGGAGATAGTTGCAATTATGGTTTAAATGATTGGTTCATATGCTTAAAGATATGCTTGTATGTGTTTGCAAGTTTGACGACCTTTGAAAGAGGTCGTCCACATGTTTTATGTTCCCCATTAAGCTTTATAGATTACATGGGTGTTTTATCTACACAGGTTATAAGAAAGGATTTTATTCTCAAGGATAATATATGTAGCAGGACGATCAACATAAGTTATAAAGAGAGACAAAAAGTATAGTCTTCAAGTTGAGTTCTTTTATCAAGAATTTTATTTGTATTGGAATATTTTGTAAAGTACAGATGCTTTGTAGTTGTAAATATTGTATTATTTAAAGAGACTATTAAGCAAATAGTAAAGTTCATATGTTATGGTTTGAGTTTTTGCCTAAGATCTCTGTATAATAAAGTTAATGGTATATTAGCATAGTAAAGCATGTTTAATGATACAGGATAGAGTGATATAGCTAAGTTATAGGGTAAGGGTGTTACACTTTCTTTATTCTTTCTCTCTCAATAATTTAATTGACATAATCATGTGATTCTTTGATATATATTAGCATACTTTATTTATCACTATGTCTAACCAATATGCATGTTAATTTGAGACATTTTAGATAGTGAATCTAGACTACATTGGCATGTTGAACATGATTTCCTCCATTGTTGTAAATGTAAAGCTTGATGTTTGGTTTCTTTGATCATGCAAATGTACATCTCCTATGTATTGTATGTATGATTTGTTGTTATAATGTGCTTTGGCATGATTTAGGTCATATAAATGCATGTTTAGGGCTATGAACATTCTCTGCATAATTTTTTGAATTTTTTGCATTTTCTACCATGAAGCAACAATTTTGGTTCTGTCCAAAGGTGATAGACAGGAAGAAGGGCTAGCGGATGGTCGTCCCTCATATGAGGGACGGGATATCTCAACTCCTTCTTCCTGCCTTTCCCTCACTCCCTTTTGTGGCAATCCCTCATCTCTTGTAGCCATCCCTAAGTGTTTTTATGCCATTTTTGATGTATTTCTTGTATATTTGTGTAATGCTCGCTCTTGTTAACATTTTATTTACTTATTATTCTGTTAAATTACTTGCATAAAAATACATTTATACATACAGATTTAGCCTGATTAAAGCATATTTACAGCATAAATCATTACATATATTCCAAATTTATTACATTGAACAACTACGAAAAAAATTATATACTAAAATTAGTCTTCACTTGCTATGCTCCCTAATGGCCTGTAGATGTTGACTCAAGAAACACATTTTTTCTTACACATATGTACCTATATGGGAAGAACACCCATGCTGAGCAATGGCTCAATGAGGAGTAAAACAAAACAATTGACTTCTTATCGAAGTCTCGTATACAAATAACATAATAGCATGCCTTTTCATGTTACAAAATGCATACACTTATAACAACATTCCATGCATTAAGGAAACATTGCAATACAATTTCTTAATAATGTACTCCATAACACTTCAGTACAATTCTTTAATTACACTTTATTATTCAATAAAAAATACTAATATTATCATGAACCATTGAAACACTTACATTATTGATCACTTATCTTTATTCATTAATCAAATCATTATCATCACTAGAATTTCCATTAATGGTGGATATGGGTACAAATACTCGACACTGACAAGCAGTATCAAATGGGTGAGACATAATAGTCTCGGATCACTAGATACCAAAAGGAATCGAAACACTACACTAGTCAACTTCTGGTGACAACACTTGTAGCTGCGATCACTATCCCTTTTATAGGCATAGCTATCTATCCACTACTATATGAAATTCAGACCTCAATAAGTCACTAGTCACTCAAGGATATCACACTTGTTACATTTAGAATCATAAAATTTACACATTCAATAAAAACATGCAATAGGATCACTACACAATGTACACTCAATTACACTACAAATATATTTAAACCATATATTTAACATGATTATCATGTAATACCATGCATATCATGTACCATGTTCACTTTCATTCATTACTTGTACATTTTAATGCATACTTTAAGAAACATGACGTCAAAACACTTAATAGATCATGCAATCATTTCACTATATCATGTCATTCATATTCATGTTCATTCATATTCATTAGCTGTATAAATTCTTATACATTAAGGCTTAATATTTAACTTTACTTCACAAATTCATTATGCTTTACACTCACTTTATATCACTTATTACTCTTGTTTTTACACTTAAAATACTCTAGAAGTGTTTAGATATACTTTGGTAACCATTTGGGATCTGAAAATCAAGGTTAGAATAAATAGATGAGGGTCATGCTCATTAGCCTATACCTGTTGACTATGATGTAGGTTCCATTTTGGTTCTGAACTGAAATTTGGGCTATGTCATGGTTAGTAGCTCATACTTACTGACCATAAGGTATATTTTGCCCGAAGGTAGATTTCCAATCTCAACTTGTTTATCATTTTTGACCTAAAAAATGGTGTTTTCAGGGAAAGTTGTCTCTAAAAAGTTCTTCCACTATGTTTCTAGTTTTTAAAAAATCAAAAAATAACTCAATTCTGACTTTTAAATCTTAAGATATTAATAAAACATTAGAGACTATTCTAGGTGACAAGACAACAAGGATATTTCAATATTAAGCTCAATTTCGAACACTTTAAGTACAAATTTAGATTTTAGTTTCTTCTAGAAAGTTGTATATCTATGTCATATCTTTCATTTACACTAGAATCACCTCAATCAGACACTTATAGAAGGAGTTATTTAATTTAAACTGAAACTGGTTCACATAAACCCTAAGCAAATCTCCACTTTTTCACTTTCCAAAGCATAAATCATCATTTTTATTAACACAACACAACAATAATTATTTCCATCATCAATCACAAAGCAAATATAACATATAAATCCACTTGAATCAAATAAATATATAAATTAGAGAAGAAAACTCCCAAACACTTGGATCCTCTATATAATGTCTATTCCTTATGCAGCGAATAGCCATGGTGATGTGAGATTGCATAATTTTGACATTGATATTTTCTAACATACTTGGAACAATCGATGTCCATTGTGCACTGTTGCCATAAATGGCATTCTCTGACATACTTGGAACAATCGATGTCCATTGTGAGCCAAAAGAAACCTTACCTCATAATCTTCTTTGCTGAGGCTAAATCATTCATATGATCTCTGCATACTTTCGTATGTAATTCCTCCATTAACTTTCTTGCTTCCTTTTCATCTAAACATCTCAACTGAATCCCATCAGACTGTTTCTTATAAAGTGATCCTCCTGTGGTAATGAATTGATTGGACAGCTTGTGAATCAACATCTAATCCTTTCAGTTACTTCTTCGAGAAATACTAACTTTTTTTAAATAATTCTGGATATCAAAGTACCAAGGCTTTCTATCTCCCACCTTGATATATATAATCTGCACTTTTTCAAAGTGAGGCTTATTAGAACTTAAAATCAACATAGGTTTTATAATTACTCCTTTTGAATTATCCCACATTAAGACCAAAGTAGCCAAGGCATCTGCTAACTAGTTTTCTTCTCTAGGCACATATTTGAAAGTACAAACCTAAAACTGACTGCACAAAATCTTTAGGCACTTAAGATAGTGCAATAGACATTCTTCTTTCACTGACTATTCACCTCTTACTTGGTAAACCACTAGAGATGAATCCCCAAACACTTTTGCAGATTTTTCTCTTGCAACCAGTAAGACTTCTAACCCAAAAATGAAAGCTTTATACTATACTCTATTATTCGTAGTTTTGTATCTTAGCTTCTTAGCTAATGAAAACTTCTCTCCTTTTGGGGTGACCAAGATTACTCTTACTCTTGCCCCTTTGTTATTCACAGCTCTATCAAAGTACATCTACCAACCTTAAACTGTTATGGCTATGGCATTTTCATCGAGGAATTCATAGGTCATCTTTGACCCTCTAATAGTTGATTGACTAGGAATTTTACTAGCGCTCTTCCTTTGATGGTTTTCTTAGTGATGTACTCTATGTCGAATTCTTACAGGAGAATCAACCACCTTTCTATCTTTCCTAATAGCAAGGGAGCTTCTTATGAGTATCTAAAAGGGTTCTTTTTTGCCACTGCTTGTATCCTATAGGAATGAAAGTAGTGTCTTAGCTTTTTCGATACATATATAACTGCCAAATAAATCTTTTCAACTTGTATATACTTTGCCTCATAAGGGTGAAACTTCTTACTGAGATAGTACACTGCATACTCAATTCTAAAATCATCCTATTGTGCCATCATAGCCTCCACTGAACTATCTTTTATAGCTAAGTACAAAATTAGAGGTTTGCCTACTTTAGGTGGTTTGAACACTAGTGGATGTAGCAGATATTCCCTGATGGTATTGAATGCTTTTTGAAAATCCTCATTCCAAACTATTGGTTGATCCTTCCTGAGAAGCTTAAAAATCAGTTCGTATATCGACGTCAACTTGGTTATGAACCTGCCTATGTATTGAATCTTACCCAAGAGCCCTCTAACATCTTTCTCTTTCTAGGGTACTAGCATCTCTCTAATGGCTTTTATCTCTTTAGGATCTACTTCTATACCTCGCTGGCTCACCACATGGCCCAAAAGCTTACCTAAAGTAACCCTAAAGATGTACTTCTTAGGGTTGAGGCAGAGATTATACTTATTGATCCTCTAAAAAAAACTTCTCTAATGCCTCAAAATGACCTTCCCTAGTAACTGACTTGATCATCATGTCATCCATATAGACTTCTACTTCTTTATGAATCAAGTCATCCAGTATCTTAGTTGCCATCCTCTAATAAGTAGCACCTGCATTTTTGAGTCCAAAAGGAATAACTCGATAAGCATATGTCTCCCACTTAGTTATAAAGGTTGTTTTAATCTGATCTACTATCTTGTTCAGAATTTGATTATACCTGGCATATCCGTCCATGAAATTGTATATGGCATAAGTTACTTCATTGTTGATCAAAACATCTATGTGAGGCAAAGGAAAATTATCCTTAGGGCATGCCTTGTTCAGATCATTATAGTCTATATAGACTCTGACTCTTCCATCCTTCTTTGCTATAAGGACTACATTTGCTAACCACGTGGGATGATGTACTTCCACTAAAAATGTAGCCTCTATTTGCTTCCTAACCTCATCTTTAACCTTCCCAGCCCTTTCTAGCCTAAGCCTTCCAAGCTTTTGTTTAACTAGCCTATACCCAGAATATGTTGGAATGGTATGTTTAGTGACTTCTCAATCTATTCCTGGCATGTCTTCATAGGTCCAAGCAAAGACATTTTCATATTTTTTTCAATATTCTCTCAAAATTTTCTCTCTCTTCAGGAGTTATATTTAATGCTAGTAAATTTTTTTTTGGATTTTCTTTTGTTTCCAGATTAAATGACCATGTGTTTGTTGACTAAATATCAAATATGAATGTTTTATGATCATGATCATGCATATTGAAATCATAAGAAACATCACACAAGTAAGCAAAATTATTTATCTCATTAACGTAATCAAAAGAGCAAACATCGTTCTCATTAAAAAGTTTAGGAATATACACAATATCAATAAAAGTGTCTTCTCCATTCTTTTCAGCGTCAGATGTCTCTCCAGCCTCTAAATCAGCATGGGGCGGTTCTTCAGCTTCTTCCTTCTCTTTGCCTCTCATCTGGGTGGCAAGCAACTTTTCTATCATAACCTCCTCTGATTCTTATTTATCCCACGCAGAATGGCGTAGCAGAATCTCTTCATCCCAAAAACCTCAACTAGCTTGATAATGCCCTGCTCCTAATTGAAGACATCATTGAGTAGCTCAAATTCGGGCACCAGCTCGCTCTCTATCATCTGAGGCTCATTCTCTCCATAATAAAGGAAAATACCTAAAGCTGACACGAAACTCTAAGAAATATAAGAAATCCCTTTTATTACTTCCTTCTTCTTGCCTTTCTTATCGGAGCTTGTAAATCCTAACCCCTTCTTTCCTTTCTGGCCCTTAGCAACTATAGCGGTCTTCGGCCCTTAGGAATTCCTTCCCAAATCAGTACCAAGCAAAAAATTCATCTTTTTAAGCATATTAATCACATGAGGGCCTCAGGAAAGTTATTATCATTTTCTTCATCACCGTTAATTAACATATGAAACCAGATGAATGGCTGCTTAGCTATTTTAAGCATAGACACTTGGTTTTCCCTTATAGCATTGATAGTGACCACCTGACCTTCATGAGTGTGGATGGCACTCCTCCTAACTTGTGACAACATGGCCTTCCAAGAAGTTAGAATCGCCACTAAGGGGTACACACTAATTGAGGAACCGTCATCCACTATCATACAAGTCGTGTGCTTACCATTAACCTGGGATTTGATGTAAAGAGGGCGACTGTGACTCCTTCCCTCTATAGGAAAGTTAGCATCAGAGTATAACACATTCTCACCATTTCCTCCTTTAACCAAATCCAGCAACTCGAAGGGCGAGATAGTGGTAGCAACAGTAGACTCATTCAAAGCTTCTACCAAATTTTATCTGTGCAAAGCAGATTGCCTCAACAAGTCCTAAATACTTATATGTGCCTGTGTCTTTTTCAGCTACTTGATTATCTAATCATCCTTAATTTCCCTTTTTGTAGGCACTACACCAAAAGCCAACTACCTTTCAATCTTTGGGGCCACTCTTTCACTCCTTATGACCTCTTTAACTTTCTTCTCTGCGTTTACTTCTTTCTCACATTCACTGGCTAAACTCTAGATATCAATGGGCATAAAAGTCCCTTCTTCCTCACTTTCTATAAGAGTATCCCAAGTCAATCATAGAAATTGGTCGATTTCCTTCAACTAGCTTTGTTACTTCGAGGGTGGAGCAAGTCATAGCCAAGTACTCATTCCAATACAAGTCCTTCATCACATACCACTCAGGTAAGCTTGACCTAATCATATACATCATAGGAGGCACAACCTTGTAACCTCCCTTCTTCTTCCTATCCCTCTTTTCAGGATCTAAATTCTACTTGCTGTCTATCAAACCCTAAATCTTATTCCTTAAAGTGCAGTAATAATCAGTCAAATACCCCGTGTGCTAAAGGTATGCATAATAGTGATCCTTCCTATGATAGGGCAATCCCTGACTCTTTATAGGCCTCGAAGGTAAAGGATGAAGCTTTCCTTCTTTGACCATCCTATTCAAGACCCAAGATAATGATTTAGCTAAGTTAAAATAGTGCTTTTGACTAGCTTTCATGGCAGACACTTCTGCAGTCTTTTCGATTTTGTTCTGCCTACTACTGTTCATGATAGCCTTATTGTTACCGAAATTCCTTCTTGCATTCTCACTACTCACCTTTCTAGCTAAGTATTCTCCTTTAACTTCTATGGCTATATTCTTTAAGGAATCCCAATCCTTCAGACCCGTCATTTTTAAACCATCTCTCAAATATATACTTGCATTTTTTATAAATAACCTGATTTGATCAGTTATGTTAGGTTTCCTCTCCATCTCCATCACCCTATTCCTCCACCTGGTGAGGTACTTATGGAAAGACTCATCGTGTAATGCTCACTCCAATAACCTTTCTATATACTTGATATTTTATTGAATTTCTGGCATAAATACACATCTATACATATTAAATTTAACAATACTTCAAATATAATTACAAATTCATTAATTACATAAGTCCCAAAACTTTTATAATAGCAATATACAACAATAATTCTACTCTAAAATCATTCATCACTTGCTACTCCCTCAAATGGCCTGTAGATGTTGACTAGATACGAAGCACTTCACTCTATACCTGCATACCTACACAGGAAAATACCACAGCTGAGCAATGGTTCAGTAAGGAGTAAAAACACTGCAACTGACTCCTTATCAGAGTTCCAAATGCAAAACATAACAACTGAACTTTTCATGTCACATCACACACACTTATAACAATAGTACATGCATAAAAAATACTACAATATCATTTATTCCATACACTAATAATGTCACTCAGAGACATTGGTAGGACACTTAATCATCAAGGCATTTACACTGCTAATCACTTATTAATAATTCTCAATTTAATTACTTTTTACTAACTAGCATACCTTGTCACATCATGACTCACATACATATACCATAGTAGTTTTATGCATTACACGACACTTCAATACAATTTCTTTAATTACACTCGGTAAAATTTCAATATAATTCTTTAATTACACTTTATTATTCGATAAGAAACACTAACACTCCCATGAAGCACTCAAACATCTACATTATTGATCACTTATCAATATTCATTAATCAGATCACTTTTATCACACTACAAAAACTAAGGATTTAACAATGGCATATTTCATCGCTAATTGATGGATTTTCATCGCTAATTAATTTTAGCAACTATACGATCAATCATCACTATTTTTCTATCGCTAGCATTTTTTACGACTATAATTAAAAACATTCGCTAATATTAAAGATGAAAATTTTATCACTACAATAATAATTTCGTCGCTAATTTATCCCTAAAATTAGTCACCCTTAGAACAAAAAAATTAGCGACCGAATTTTGTCACTAAATTCTACCAAACAGTTGCCAAAATACGTTCATTTTTATATTAGCGACAAATTTCTAGTCGCTATTCCATCGCTAATTATATTGTAGATTTAATTTATTATTATTATTATTATTATTATTATTATTATTATTATTATTATTATTATTATTATTATTATTATTATTATTATTATTATTATTATTATTATAACATCAAGAATTTAATTTATATAAATAAAAATTATTCAATATTATTAATTTAAAAAATATAATATCAAAGAAGTACATTCAAACTAAATATTGGTACTAACAAGTTTTTATACAATATGCTACCAAAAAAATTACGGTCTCCATCGATCCTCACAAACGGCAACAAACACACTTGCCTTCCTTCGTGTTCTTATTGTACCCATTTGAAAATCCAACTATTCCAATAGACCAACCAAAGATTACAGAAACTTACTAAAGTTCATCCAACCATTGACAAATTATAGGAGTTAGAAGAAAAGTTAAAAATAAAAATTACTGACCCTTTTAATTCCATTATACCCTCTAACATTAGTATAGCATGAAAAAATTAAATTGCCATTAATAAATTTTACAACAATTTTCTTTCAGAATTATATGGAATTAAATGAGAGATTATCGACTTTAATGCACAATTAAAGGTATAATAAATAATTAAACTATTATTTTTTTTCTTTTTGAAACATGTTAATTGACCGTATAAAATTAAGTTTTTACTTTTGTCTTGGCTATGCATGAATTAAATTTCTTTTTGTTGGTTACTTTAGTTAATAACAATAGTGTTTCATGCTGTTTTAGCATTCTAAAAGTGAAAAGTGTAAATGCAATAAAGTAAATAATGCTTAACAAATAAACATATTATATATACTTTCTTATTCTAATTAATTTACATGCGAGCTATATAATCTACAAATTCTTGATAATCCAAATGCAGCCATAGTATAGACATGTAAAGCTATAAATATATAGGCATTAATACAAACATGGAGCAAGCACTTAAAAAATTGATGACTATAAATGATTACAACTAATTGATGGTCATGGACAAGTAGTATCAAATTCTCATCTTTTAGTTAATTTCCAATGAATTAGGAAAGAAAGGTTATTATGCAAAGACACAACTATACTGTGGGATACTGTCGTTCAAGTTTTGGTGCACTTCTCTTTAAATGGAAAGATGTATCTTTTCTTCTAACCTTAAAATAGTTCAACGTATATTATATATAGTCCCAACAAAATCAATCTTTTCAAGTCCGATTCTTTTGTACTTCCAGAGATTTTCTGCTCAATAATTTCATAATACGCAATATGCTTTGTTATTTGTTATTTTCCTTTCTCGGATTTATTTATAAAATTATTTCATGAATTCCCATATATATTGCCCGACAAAACACACAATTCTATTCAACTAAATTTCTTTTATACACAGCATTATGTTTCTCTTTTATTTTAATATAAATCCGAGGTATGGAATACTAAAGCACAACATCAAGAAACGGTTAAATTTTTGGCTAAACAATAGTAATTCATATAGGCAAAGAGCATAAAACAACATTAACTCATAGAGACCGATAATAAATTAGTTCAATCTCTGGTTCTTCCTTTAATTGATTTAATTATTAACTTATCAAATACAATTTCAAGTTCGTAAATAATTTCACATGCTCTTCGATACCTAATTACATTTTCTGCATATCTAACACTTGTTTGCAGTTAAGTTTCAGTCAATTAAACTAGATTTTAGCTATAAAGCTCACTACCCATATTGTACCACACTAAATATAACGTATTTAGAATTCCAATTTTGTTCTATTAACATTAATAATGGACCTCTAATGAACCTTGAACATCTATATTATTTTTAACATTTTCATATCATCGGTTATTTCCAGCTGGCTATAAATATAGAGAAAAAAAAAACTAAAAACAGTAAATCTTACAACCATTTTTCTCAATTAACAATTTAAGTTGCATAATTAGCAGTAACCACAACAAATAAATTTAATCACCACCCATCGTATATCAACAGTAAGAAATAATTTCAAACACCAAACACTTTATTCTAAAGAAAATGAAACAATTCTCAACTCAAAATAAAAAATTTCAGAATTAATTTAAACAAATTTTCCTGAAGTAAACTCGGTAGTCATATACCAGTTAAGGGTGATTTCCTGTATTTTTTTCCTCTTTTAAGTCCATTACTATGTTCAGTGGAGCCTCATCGGAATGTTGCTAGTGCCTAGCTAGATTCAGAGGCACTGGTGACAACCTGATGATCTTCACATGCCCCAAAGCTCTACCGTTTGATCAGAACCCACTCAATATCGGTGACTTCCATTCCATTCTCCTATCTGCAAACCAACGACGAGCGAGAACAGATAAGGAACACCGAAGATGCACCTCGTCTTAAGAAAATCTTCGATGCCGCTCACATCACCTTTCATCGCCGATATTGACTGGAAAAAAAGGAGCAAAATCAGAGTGAAAAGAAAAATGGAGATCGCAACTTACCAAGGACTACGGCTGGTTGGAGGCGGAGCAGTGGTCGCGATGGAGATGAGTAGCTGCAAGAGGCCACTGGCAGCATTGGCAACATTGGATAGTCACAAGCGGTGGAGACTCACTTCCCTACTCCCCAACGTTCTCTTCCATTTCCCATTTTTTTCTCCCTTTTTTTTCCTTAGCTGTCCTTCTATAAATTTGTGGCAAGGATATTTTTCATAGAACATTTTAGGGACTTTTGAAGGATATGCTATTTCCATTGGTTTTATTACTTATAACTATGAAAAAACATCTTTAAAGGTCCAATTAAATCAGTCCAATAATACTTAACAGGGACTAAAGTCCATCAATAAAAAGGTAAAGTGTAAGCTGGAAGACAAGATAGGAAGGCACGAGATCCGATCGGACTGATGGGACAACACGTCCTGTCAGTCCACTGATACAAGCCAGCGTCCATATCTTTCACCTGCTTCCTATCACATCGCCGTTCACCTACTCCAGTTGCCAGTTATCATGCCTCAAGGTACTCAAGTATCCCTCTTTCATCTCTTATAAATAGCCAAAAACATAAAGGCTCTAGGTATTAAACATATGAGACTCTCTCTCTCTAAACACTCTCTCTTTAAAAGTTATTAACTTAAGTTTCGGAGTGCTAACGCCTGGTCCGATCGGGCACTCTATCTTGCAGGATCAAGCATCCGATCGGGATTTGCAGCCACCAACTCTCTATTTCAGATAAAGACTTTTCAAGTTTTATCATTTGGTTCTCTCGTTGAGAGTCATGGCAGATTCAAGATCCAACGAGCACACAGCTTCTAGAGAAAATAATCACAATGGCTAGGGCTGATCCAGGCCCTCAGAAAAAAGAGAGAGATCTTTTAGATCACCTACAAGTGGTAACCTCCTTTCGGAGTTTGATGATGTCATCATGCGACAGCCTAAAGACACCCCTGTTACTTTCAAGGATCCCATCTATATACTCGCTACTTCTTGAAGCCATCTTTGATGGAGGGGGAGAAGTAAAAAAATGATATTATAAATAAGGAATTACTTGGATAATCTTGCAAAAACTCTGAAATTGCTGAAATGGCAAAGTTCGAAAATAAGGCATGGCAGAATTTTGCTAAAGATCGCTGAAAATTGAGAAAAAATCATTCTAAACTTATCTATTTATAAGCACAAAGCTTCTAGAATACTACAATTGCCTTACCTTTGGATGGATGCCACGTGTCTCCAATCCATTATTACATTACGAAGAACGAAGCGTCGCCCTCGACACGCGTGCAGGCATTAAATGCATAACGGCTGTCTAAACTAAACGGACACGTCTCTTCAGATAGGTGACTCCCAAAAATTCAAAAAACCTGCCAAAAATCATAAATCGTCCGATCGCGGGGGGAGGGTTAGTGATAACTATGAAAAAGACATATCCAAAGGCCCAATTAAGTCAGCCCAATAACACTTGGCAGGGCCCAAACTCCATCAACAAAAAGACAAAGTGTAAGCTGGAAGACAAGATAGAAAGGCACGATATCCGATCGGACTGATGAGACAACACGCTCTGTCAATCCACTGACACAAGCTAGCGCCCATACCTTTCACCTGCTCCCTATCACATCGCCGCTCACCTACTCCAGTTGCCAGTTATCATACCCCAAGGTACTCAAGTACCCCTCCTTCATCTCTTATAAATAGCCAAAAATATAAGAGCTCCAGGTATTGAACATATGTGACGCTCTCTTTTTAAAAGCTACTAACTTAAGCTTTGGAGTGTTAATACCTGGCCCGACCGGGCACTCCATCTTGCAGGATCAAGCATCCGATCAAAATTTACAGCCACCAGCTCTCTATTTCAGATAAAGACTTTTCAGGCTTTATCAATTATTATTATTATTATTATTATTATTATTATTATTATATACTTAATTTATTTTAATTTATGATTTGTTATATAAAAATATATTTTAATTTAAAACCACTAATTCAAAAGTCTAAAAATAATTACTTAATCATCCTAAATCCTCGATAAAATTATGTCCCTGCTCACCTAAAGCTAAATATTATTCACGAGTTAGAAAATATTTTTGATCGACTTAGATTTGGAACGTTACACTTAATATATTATATTTTTTATCGATGTCAATTTTTAAAAATTATGAATAAGTTAATTGTATAATAACTTTTATATGTTAATTCGTCCAGTGACTTCATGTTAAAAAGATTGACTTCTTCTCTGCTACATGTACATATCCAAATTAGTTGAGATAGTAAGAAAAGAATCATTAATCATTTGTTTTTAGAATTTAAACATATGGAAAAATCATTAGAAATATAAAACGTAACATAAAAATCAGGCAAGTTGAGAGATTAATATCTTCCAAGTCGTTTGCTGCCAGTAGTCGCCATCGGTGGGGTGAGGATAAGTGGTGGTTGACTATGAACAGGTTCTAAAGGAAGAAAGCCATCTCCTTTTTCTTACGTTTTTTGCCCCTTTTCTTTTTGTTTTTTTATGTGGCTATAATTTGTTATATATATATATATATATATATATATATATATATATATATATATATATATATATATATATATATCGCCATCGGTGGGGTGAGGATAAGTGGTGGTTGACTATGAACAGGTTCTAAAGGAAGAAAGCCATCTCATTTTTCTTATGTTTTTCGCCCCTTTTCTTTTTGTTTTTTTATGTGGCTATAATTTGTTATATATATATATATATATATATATATATATATATATATATATATATATATATATATATATATATATATACATACATACATTCATCTTCTTATTTGTTAATATGGATGGTCCCAAAAATTAAAATCCCCAATCATCCAGTCAAAACAAATATTTCTTTATTAAATTAATTATTATTTTTTATAAGCATAATTAATTTTAATCCATTTTAACCGCATTAACTAATTTCATATATTACTTAATTATCTACTTAAAGTTTACTATTAACTATTCTCAAATAAAAAAAATTGACATTTGGTAAATTCTTAATCTACTATGTTGTTATTCACAATTTTTTAGATTTTCGAGGCAATATAGTATCCATACATTTAATATTTACATATAATGAATATATATTAATCATAAAAATTATTTTTATAATTAATGTCTATCAAATATTATTAAAATTTTGAAAAAAAAATTATTAAATTTTACTGACATTAAATGGAATGATTTAGAAAATAATAAAAATAAATTGATTGAGAAAAATAATTGAAAATTATTTTTAAAAATAAGAAAAATGTCAATCTCACTAGTTTTAGAACTAAATTATACTTGATTAAATATACAGTATAATAAGTGATAACTATGAAAAAAAATATCTCCAAATGTCCAATCAAGTCGGCCCAACAACACTTGGCATGGCCCAAAGCCCATCAACAAAAAGGTAAAGTATGAGCTAGAAGACAAGACAGGAAAGCACGATGTCCGATCGGACTGATGGGACAATACGTCCTGTCAATCCACTGACACAAGCCAGCTCCCATACCTTTCACCTGCTTCCTGTCACACCATCGCTCACCTACTCCAGTTGCCAGTTATCACGACCCAAGGTACTCAAGTACCCCTCTTTCATCTCCTATAAATAGCCAAACATATAAGGGCTCCAGGTATTAAACATCTGAGACTCTTTCTCTGAACATTATCTCTCTAAAAGCTACTAACTTAAGCTTCGGAGTGCTAACGCCTAGTCCGACCGGACACGCCATCTTGTAGGATCAAGCATCCAATCGGGACTTGCAGCCACCAGATCTCTATTTCAGATAAAGACTTTTCAAGCTTTATCATTTGGTACTTTCATTGAGAGATGATGGTAGGTTCAAGATCTAACAAAAATGTAGCTTCTGGAGAGTACGATCCCAACAGTCAGGGCAGATCTAAGCCCTCAAGGAGAAGAGAGAGATCTCTCAAATCACCTACCAGGGGTAACCTCCTTCCAGACTTCAACGATGTAGTCATGCGACAGCCAGAGGATACTCCTATCACTATCAGGGACATGTGCATCATTCTTAGTAACTTCACTAAAAGCATTGTTCAAACATTAAAAAAGGGCAAAATGCCAAAAACTTTTGAAAGAGGCCACGAAATGGACTTCGTAGCTGAAGACTTCAGAAGGAAAAGAAGGAACAAGGGGATCTCCATCAATAAGCCATGAGCTCATGATGATCGAAGAGTGGGAGTTAAAATCCCAGGCAGATACAACAAGGGGAAAGGGATAATGTCCTGAAGAAGAGACTTACCATATATCCCCAGCTAATCCTCCACCTCATCTATTGGGGATGATCTGTCCTTTATATGCATGCCAAACCGTAGTCGTATGAAGGGGCATAGAGATGAGCTCGCCTCAATAGCCATGAGAAGGAAGGACAAATGGTTCAAGCAAAAACTCAAGCACTTTGGCTTAACAAGGCCCAAAAAAGGCATGTTCGAGGGCAATACCTACAACAACACAACCTCCCCATTTTACAAGAAAATCATAGAATCTGAGCTACCTCCCAAGTGGAGGGATGTGATAATGGACAAGTATACAGGTAAAACTGACCCTGCCACTCATTTTGCAGAATATCTAACTACAGTACAAGTTTACACCTACGACGAAATGATTACCTGCAGGATATTTCCTATTACTCTAGGAGGAGATGCCCTTAATTGGTTCCATAAACTTCCCCAAGAGTCAATCACCTCCTTTTAACAACTTAAGGAACTGTTTATCACACGGTTTATCGTACAGACACGAGCACCAAAATCTATGAGCGATTTGTGCAACCTCTATCAGAGCAACGATGAAAGTCTTCGAGACTTCATTGAAAAGTTCCAAGCCATGATGTCAAAGGTGAGGAATGTAAGTATGGAGATGGCATCCACCGCTCTGGCCAACGGCACCGTTGATCGACCATTGTTTGAGTTAATTACAATAAGGCCCCCAACCAGCTTTTTGATCTAATGGAAAGAGCTAGGCAGCACATTCAGCTGGCCAATGCCTTGAGGTCCAGTCATGGTAGAAGGAGAAATGATATGGATATGCTCCAGCACCTAGACGGGCTATCATTCAACCAAGCTCTTATATCTGAATGGATTGCAATGAGCCCAGAGAGAGCCTCTACTTCGAGGAATCTGGGAAAAAGAAAGAAGGTCGAGCGATTCAAATTCAAGCGGGGGAATGGCCATCAGACTCGAACCTTCACTCCACTCAATGCCAACCTAGCATAGGTATTGATGTGGATCAAGGAAAAGCACCAAAGGTGAATTGGCCCAAGAAGCTGGACGAAATGAGCAAAAACACTCGAAACCATAACAATTACTGCAAGTTCCACAAGGATGTCAGTCATACAACCGACGAGTGTTTTCAGCTGAAGGAAGAGATTGAGCGACTCCTACAAAGAGGGTACCTCAAAAGTTTTGTAGGTCCGACCAGAGGGGCAAGTCCCTGTAGATAGTCGGACCTTAAGAAGGATGATTCCGATGACGAAGATGATGACGAGCAAAGAAAACTGAGGAATACGGATCCTCGCCAGCCATACGTCGGTGTCATAAACATGATCATTGGTGGGTCATCCTACGGAGAGAAACTCTCCAGAAAAAGAAAAGGGAAAGGTGTATATATTTCCAAACATCTGAATGACTAGCCCCAGTCACCATATCCAGTAAGGATGCACAAGATGTTTTGTTTCCTCATAAGGATGCCCTTGTCATCAGGGCACAAATCAATAACTTCGATGAGAAAACGATATTGGTGGACAATGGAAGTGCAGTGAATGTGCTTACCCTCCAAGCTTATAGAGCTATGGGTCTGCCAATCGGAGAGCTTAAACCCAATACCATACCACTGATCAAACTCGCCAATGCTATCGTTCTAGTGGTAAGATCTATCGAGCTTTTCGCCGAGCTCGGCCATGAGGCTCTAGCCCACGTCTGCAAGGTAACTTTTATAGTTATTGATATGAACTTTGCCTATAATGCCATTTTTGGCAGGCCTCTACTCTTTCAAACTGGAGCTATCACTAGCATACAATACATGGTGATGAAGATCCCAACCAGGGGAGGCGTTACCATTCTGAGGGGTGACCAGAAGGCATCCAGGGAGGCCTATATCACCATGATAAAGAACTAGAAAGAGGCTATAATGGTAGAACCAAGACTATAATGATTCGAGCAGGCGGAGGGTCAAAGAATGGATCCTGTGAAAGAAATCAAGGCAAGGACACTTGCAAAAGGCAAGAGTGTTCAAATAGGCACCAACATGGGTGAAGAGGTCGAGAAGGCTATCATGCAAGTTTTAATGATCAACCAGGCATCCTTTGCCTGGAAGCAAGAAGACATCTCCGAAATCGACCCCAATGTGATCACCCATAAACTTAATGTGGATCCAGCTTATAAGTCGATCATGCAAAAGTTGCGGAGGCATGCTCTCGATCTGAAGAAATTTATTTCTGAAGAGGTAGATGGATTACTGAAAGCGGGTATGATCAAAGAGGTTGACTACCCCGAATGGCTCGCCAATGTTGTGCTGGTAAAGAAGAAGTTAGGAAAGCTATGGATGTGTGTGGATTTAACAGATCTCAACAAAGCATGTCTGAAAGATAGCTACCCCCTATCGAGCATAGACCAACTGATGGATGCCACTGCTGTCCATGCCATCTACTCCCTCCTTGACGCATATGTTGGATACCACCAAATTATGATGTGGCTGCTGGATCAAGAAAAGACCAGTTTCATCATCGATGATGGCACCTTCTGCTATAGGGCCATGCCGTTCGGATTGAAAATTGCAAGTGCCACGTATCAACGGTTGATGAACATATTCTTTAAAGATCAGATAAGGCAAAATGTGAAAGTTTATATGGATGACATGATCGTCAAAAGCAAAAGCCTCAAAGAATATCCTGCAGATCTGGCGAAGGTCTTTAACACACTGAATAAATTCCGGATGAAGCTCAATCCTGAGAAGTGCATTTTCGGGGTGCCTTCAGGAAAATTTCTTAGCTTTATGGCCTCCCAAAGGGGCATTGAAGCTAACCCCGATAAAATCAAGGCAATCTTGGAAATGCAACCGCTGAGCAGCGTGAAGGACGTTCAAAAGTTGACAACAAAATAATGGCCCTTGGAAGGTTCATCTCCTCCTCAGCCAAATGGTGCACCCCCTTCTTCAAGAAATTGAGGAAGAATAAGGTTTTCAATTGGGGTGCCGACTGCCAGCAAGCCTTCGATAAATTAAAGAAATTCCTCACTACTCAGCTGACTGCTTCCAGGTGAAAACTTGTATTTATACTTGTCAACTTCTGGTTAAGCTATTGCACTCGTCCTAGTCAGGAAAGAAGGAACCCAACAACTGCCTATCTATTATGTAAGCCAAGTGCTTAGGAGCCCGGAGTTGAGGAAAGGTTCGGTTGAGCAACTTATCATCGCACTCATGATGTGCACAAGGAAGCTAAGGTAATATTTTGAAGTGCAAACAATAGTGGTCCATTCGGGTCAGTTGATCAAAAAAATTCTCCAGACCCCGGACCTGGAGAAAAAAATGGTGGGATGGGCGATCAAGCTCCAGTCGTGGGATGTGAGGTATAAGCCCAGGAAAGCAATAAAGGCTCAAGCTTTGGCAGACTTTGTCACCAAATTTGTTGGCAAAGAAATAATCGATCAGCCCCAACCTGTAAAATGGGAATTGATCATGGATGAAGCTGCAAACGACACCTAAGGAGGCACGGGCATCGTAATAATAGGCCCCTTGGGCATTGTCATAAGGTACGCAATAAAACTCAACTTCAAAATTTCAAATAACATGGCAGAGTATGAGGCATACCTATAAGGGCTGAGACTACTCCATGCCATCTGACCGGATTCGGTCATCATCAAGAGCGACTCCTAGCTTGTCACAAGCCAAGTCTTAGGCACCTTTAAGGCCAGATAAGTCAACATGATACAATATCTAGCAAAGGTCAAGGCAGCGCTCAAGATGCTGGAAGAATATGGATCTGAATGGATCCTACAGAAGGTACCAAGAGATCAAACTACAGCGGTCACAAAGAATGATTGGAAGATAACATAACCATCGTTGAGCATTTCGACCTCCTTCTTAGACGAACCAGAAATAATGGAAATTGAGCCAGCTGAAAGAAATGTGGATGAGCTCTATCAAACAGTACCTACTAAGAGGGCAGTTACCTGAAGATAAAGCGAAAGCCTGAAAGGTATCCTGCAAATCTCTGAATTATTCTGTTATTAACGGTGAACTGTTCAAAAAAGCTTTCAGTCACCCTTATCTCAAGTGCGTGATGGAAGAGGAAGAAGACTACATCCTAAGGGAAATCCAAGAAGGCATTTGTGGAGCACACAAAGCTAGTAGGGCCCATGGCAAGGAAAGTACTCTGATACCGAATATTTCTAGCCAAGTATCTTCAAAGATGCCCAAGAAAAAGTAAAAAGGTGCCAGCAATTGCCAGATCCATGAAAGAATCATCAGACAATCGGTAGCAGACCAGCAATCCGATCGGCTTATCTTGGTCGTTCGACCAATAGGGCCTGGACATTCTAGGACCTTTTCCCCAAAGGAAAAAGGTAAATGAAGTTCCTCCATTATTGTTGTCGATCACTTCTTCAAATGGATCGAGTCAGAGCCTCTAGCAACAATCACGGCGGAAGAGAGTCAAAAATTTTGAATGGAAGGATATCATTTGCAGGTATGGCTTATCCAATGTTTTTTATTACAGATAATGGCAAGCAGTTTCAACAGCTCGATCTTCAGAAACTTTTTTCCAAAAACCTCAACATCAACTTTAAGTTCACCTCCATTACCCATCCATTAGAGCAATGGGATTGACGGAGGATGACAGAGGTCTCCAATCGAACACTCTTAGAAGGCCTAAAGAAACGATCTGGACGAGGTAAAAGGCAACCTGATACTGAAGAACTGCAAAGCATCTTATGGTCTTATAGGACCACTCTCCCAAGAGCAGGCACTCATCAAATGCCATTCTCTCTTGTCTACGGCTCAAAGGCAATGATACCCGTAAAAATTAGCCTCTCATCCTATCTGGTCTATATTCTATTCCGATTGGTATGAACATCCTGGATAGATGCCAAGATTTTCACCTGGTTGAGGAAATGAAGAGAAGATGCCCTATACCAAAATCGCTAACTACAAACAAAGAGTCACTACTATATTACAACAAAAAAGTAAGGGAAAGAACCTTCAGCGTGGATGATCTCGTGATCAAAAAGGCAGATATAGCCTTGGAAACGTTAGAGTTGGGAAGCTAATGCCAAATTGGAAAAGGCGCCCTATGAAATCTCCAAAAGTTCTAAGCTCCAGCACATATAGGCTTAGAACCCTTGAAGGGTCGGATATCCCCAGAAATTGGAATGTCGAAGTACTCAAAAAGTAACATGTATAATCTTGTATCAAATTTCTAATTCAATAAAGAATTTTTTCTCCATTTTGAAAAAGGTATGTTTTACAACTACATGTTGTTAGATTTGATGTTCATTTACAGCTTTTTAAATTTGATCGACATAATCCGATCAAGGCATCAAAATAATGCTGATTCTCTAAGCTCGATGTCTGTCCCGAGCCCAAAATACGAAAGCCAAAAAATTCGTTTGCCTCCACATCTAGTTCTCGACTGGTACAACTCCCTCGCTAGGCTCGATGCTCATCCCGAGCCAAAAATGCGAAAGCTTTTCTCCATTATAAGTTTGACTCCCTCACTAGGTTCGATGTTAATCCTGAGCCCAAAATGCAAAGGCTTTTCTCCATATCAAATTCATCTACTAGGTTTCGATGCCATTCCTGAATCAAAGATGTAAGATGACTCCATTTAATCTTCACCAACTCATTCTCTAGGTTCGACATTTATCTCGAGCCCAAAATGCAAAAATCTACAATCGAACATAAAATCACCAAATCTTCAAGTAAATGCAAGATCGAAAGGTCATTCGCCAGTCATGTCTCTCTAATGAAATAATCGATCTTCATATCCAATCAGATAACACCTCAGTTGAAGGCAAGACTGAAAAGTCATTTACTACGCCTGACGTCATGCACCTAAATCCTAAGTCATAACTCACGCCTGAATGAAAGGTTTATCTTTTAAATTCGATCAGAATAAGCGATCGTTGATCCAAAGAGTTATGTAACTGCAATGCTTGAAAAACATCTTAAAATTTAGGAAGTATTCTCCTGTAGTCGATTTTACATATTCTCCATGTTTGATTTTATATATTCTCTTTAGCTGATTTCATACTTTCTCCATGATGGTTCTGTTTATTCTACTTAGTCAATTTTATGACAAGTCCTACCTCCTAAAATGAGAACTGCAATATAAAGATGTAATTGAAAGACAACACGAATTTCATAAATATGAAGAATTTTTACAAGTTACAAAGCAAAGGAGAAAACTATTACAACAAAAAGCATTACAAGGAAATAAAAAAGCTAAGTTTCTATGTCTACAATTTCTACATCGGTAGGGATCCCTTTCGGATCAGGCTCTGCAGTCAGCTGAATAGTAGGCATGCCTTTGGCCTCGGCAGAAGGCTGGGAAGATTCAATGACCCCCTTTAGCAATAGGCTCAGTTGGTAAAGGGGCCATGACTTCGAGATCAGTCGGAAAAGGACGAATGGCCCTCATTTGCTGTTTGCTTAGTCTCCCTGATCTAAGGGGCCTCCTCCTTATCATCGCTTAAGGAAGGATCGAGAAGAATCCCTGGATCCTCTATCTAGTTAAAATCAATTTCAAGGAAGCACTGCCTGGTCACATAAATCAATCGAGTTAGCAACCTCTCTTGGACCTCGCCTAATTGATCAAGGACCTCCTCCTTCTGGGAATCCATCTCTTTTCACCAATCTCTCGCCCCAAGCTGCCTCCTTTTCTGCCAGAGCTATCTCCAAAGAATTCCTCTCGGCCTGGAGAACATCACGCTCGGACAATGCCTTATCTTTGTCTGTGAGGGCCTTCTTTTTATCTGTGTTGGCTTTAAGGCAGTCAGTTGTAAGCTGTGACCATTCACCCTTCAGCCTGCCCACCTTTTCCTCGTACCTTTTTGCATAGAGCACTATCAGTAGCAAGGTGCGTGACATCTCCTTTTAAGTGGTCCACCTCGCTCTGTCGAGTCTTGAGGTCTTGGGTGTTAAAGAGTATACACTAGAGCCCATGTAATAGGAATGTTTTTTCATATGTATGAATTTATATTCTTAATAAAAGGCATCATTCATTTATTATTGTTATGTTTAAATACATGAGTTTGTAAATCTTAAATTAATAAATGAAGTCCTAGATATTATAAACACAGTGCAAAAGGCAATCATGAAAGTGTTCATGATATGAGATGTCTATTGCATGCAAATGTGTTAATATCTGAATATCCCTAGTCATTGAATTAACAAGATAAGGATATTATTAATTCGGACAGACTAGCATATGTTATGCTTCTTGAATGGTTCAAGCAGTGGTTCTCATAACTGTGATTATGAAAGATAATCAAAGCTAACATGTGGATGCTTGTTAGAAGAACAAGTTCATTGGAGACCTGTATAGAGAATCCTCACATGGATATTAAAATCTATGTCAATGAGGAATCTCTTCATAGCGGTTGTGCAAGTATCCTTAAATTTGAGATCACCAAAGTTATCTTAAGTAGCAAGTGGTATACTTTGACTCCATAACTGATTGCTTCTAACTAGGAGTGAACATAGTTAGGAGATTGGGTACTATCATGACCTACTTGAAGATAGTTGAGTGATTGACAAAGGATTCACCATCTCAGATTTAATAAGGGAAGTTATCTTGCATGATTCTATAATTGCCTTGTTCAGAGAATCTCTGGCCAGAGTAATATGCCAAGATGGATAGAGATCCATGAAGGGCATTTTGGGAACAATGGTTAAATTAATAGAACATACATAATTAGATTTATATGAGTTGACAGAAATCCATACTCTGAATCTAATTGAGATAAGAGCAGGTGAAAGGAGTAATTGCATGGTAACTGTTTCTATGGAAGGGTATAGTCAAACCACTTGACTTTCCTGACATTTGGGTAGTCATGATTCCTAGCTAGAGGCCAATCATGACTTGTATAATGATGTATCAAGAATACTCAATAGGGATTGATAAAATGATTTAAAGGAGTTTAAGTCATGTGAGTTTTGTCATGTGAGTTTTGAATAAAATTCACAATTACATATTATACTGCCAATATGGACAGGAGCCCAATAAGTCACACACATATAGAGAAAAGGATAAAATGGTAAAATGACAAGGATAATAATATTTGATATTATTATGAGGGTAGAGAAGTGAATAAGATAATAATTAATTAAAGAGTTTAATTAATTATGATCAAGTAAAATTGTTCGCGGAACTTTTAAGAAATGTTCTGTAAAATTGGACCTAATTAAAATAATATATTTCATGATTAATTATTATTATCCTATAAGTGTTATAGGACTACTATAAGTGTTATAGGACTGATATAATAATTAATAGGTTCATTAGAGGAATTATAAAGGGGGCTAGAGGAATGAAGTTGGCGCAGAAGCCCTTCAGAAGAGGGCCACATGCCAACTCCATACATAAGGCATTAATGACCTATTTCTTGGACCAAATTAATTTATATATGTTACATAAGTGTTATGGAACCTACATATTTAATTTGGTTGGATTTGGAATCCATTTGGGTAGTTAAATCCGATTAATTGCACAAATGGCCTAGTTTGTGGGTTTTGTGCATAGTCTTTTATGAAAAGGTTTAATTAGGATTTAATTAAGCCCAAATAATTATAATTAATTCCAGAGGCCCAATTAATAATTCTCCAGTAATTTTAAAGAGCCCAATCTCATTAGAAGTTGGAATTTTAACCTGACTATAAAAGTCCAACTAATGAGGAATTAGGGTTAAGTGATTAAACACTTAAGAAAGTCTTTTCTTCTAATTCTCTCTCCCTTTTGCGCCACTTCCCTTGCTAGCTCTTGGAAATTTTGGCCACTCTTTGTTCTACACTAATTTGTTGGTTCAATTTATCAATCTTTAGTGTGGATTACTCATTGGAGGTGTTCGATTTTGGACACTGTGGTTTGCGACAACCCGGTGCGAAGTAAAATCAACTATTCAACAAAAATCAAAGGTGTTTTTTCTTATTCTCATCATATAGTTATCTTGTATATTCATGGCAAGATCAGATCTAATGGTTAAAAATTTTAAAATTTCGCTCATGTATGCGATGTATGTAACCGTTTAACTCTAACATGGTATCAGAGCCTGATTTTGCCATAGATATACGATTTTATGTTTTTCTGCGAAATAAGTTTTGTTTTATTTTGAGTTATCTAATTCATGAACTTTAAAATATCAGATTTAATTGTTCATAAATGAAAAATATTGATTTCTGGTTGTATGTGTGATCACATAAATTTGATGAAAACAAAAATGAAACTTTTGAAGAAAAGTAACTAGGGTTTTGCGTGAAACCCATTAGTGTTTTGCTTGAAACCCATGTAGAATTAGGGGCTGTTCTAATTTAATTTCTTATGGATCCATTAAAACATCATTTAGATGATATTTTATGTGTTTAATATATGATATTAAGCCGTATGATCGAACGAAATTAAAATCGAACAAGTTTTGCATGAAAACTAATTTAGTCGAAAAGTTCGATAAATTGGTGTTCTTCGTGTGTTCTTGATATGTTCTTGATGTGTTCTTGGTTAGAACGATTTTTATTCTTCTAAATCTGATATATATGATATATTAAAGTGTTTTTAATTAATTGGATTAATTAAAATGGGTCTTAAATTAATTTGATTAATTTTAATTCATTAAAACCACTTAATGGGCTTAATTATGTTTACGGACTTGGTTTAAATTAGTGAATGACTTGGTAGGCCCAAGGAGCTGATTTAAATTAAAAATTATAAACATTAATTAATTTTATTCATGGGTTTTAAGGGCTGTAGTGGGCTTGCCTCATTCCAAAAGGCCCAAATGGTCCAAAAGACACAAAACTAGTTTGTGTGTGAACACATTTAGGGTTTCCTTTGGTGGGTTTAAGCCTACCCTTGATTATAAGCCCAAAATTGATTCTTTTAATTATTTAATATGATTAATTAATTAAATAATTAGTTATTAATTAATTAATAATCAATTGGATTGATTATTAAGGTAAAAAAAACACATGCATGCAAAAAGGTTTCCTAAAATGAAAGTTTCCAAAATGGAAAAAGTTTACTAATTTGATCACATCATTAAAATAACTCAAAAGATTGTTTCAAAAGTTGAAACAAAGTTAGTAATCCATTTCTTTATGCATTAGAAAGGCATATAAGGGTGTATGATTGGCATGATGGATAGTTATGGACAAAGCCCAATGTGATTGAGCATTATGCATGTTTTGGCCCAATGAGGACTTTCATGTCCCGGTCACTTGTTTTTGGTTTGTATTTCTTTTCAAGTTGTAATATGTAATTAGATTACTTAGATTAGAATTAGAAATAGAGATGGAGACCACTATCAAGGAACAAGATGGGCTGGATGGAGATCCAACAAGCTTGAAGATAATGTAATTATTTTTCTTGTTTAAATCATGCATACTACCTAGGTGTGACCTTTTGATTTTCCTCTTGGTTCGGGGAAATCAATGTAGTGAAGTCTATAACTATACCATATTTGTATGCATATATTTATGTGATAGATATAAGATGCATACCAATGTATGCCAACCATGTATGATGAGACTTAATTAACTAAAACCTTCAAACAAATACTAAGATATATAAGCCTTCCATTAATTAGAGGAGAACCGGAGTTCTTTATAGTGTGGGTTGTTGACCACAGTCAAGCTCACATTACATCGAAAATGTTCAAATCTAATTAAATGGGTCATTTTAGCTAGCCCATTAGCTTGTTGACCACAGTCAAGGCTAATGGTTCTAGAGACAAGATTAGGAAATGCATATACGATATGCATGCATCAAGAGTTGATAACCTAATGATCCAATAGTTGTGTAAAGACACAATTGGTATATAGATACCTACCTTTCAAGGGTATGAAATTTGGCTTGTTGACCACAGTCAAGGTCAAATTACATATCAAGGATTGGATATTGACCCACTAAGAAAACCATTGGGTTTTCTCGGATTATATGGTGAGGGCTATTAATTCGTAATAAAATAGTGGGAGTAAAATGGATTAATTAAAGACCTTATTAATGCATACATATATATGAACATACTCTCATATCTTTTCTTTTTCACATTTAGGTCATCATCATGAGCACATCAAACATTAATATACGATCAATCTTGGATAACAAGCTAGTTGGCAGCAACTATTCTGACTGGATCATGCAAGTGAGAATTATTCTCAGAGCTGAAAAGATCCACTATGTCTTGAATAAAGATCCACCACCAATTCCATCAGATGATGCTGTTGATGAGATCAAAGGCATTTATCGAAAATACATGGAGGATAGTGAAGCAGCAGCATGTCTGATGCTGGATGCTATGTCCTCGGAGCTTCAGAAGCAACATGAGATGATGGATGCTAGAACCATCGTTTTGCATCTAGAGGAGCTATATTTTTCTCAGGCTAGAACTGAGCAATATGAGATTGCTCGAGCTCTATTTAGCTGCAAAATGATGGAAGGCACTTCAGCTGCTACTCATGCATTGAAGATGTATGGGTATATTGAGCATTTGAGTAGACTTGGCTATGTTATGGATAATGATCTATACATAGATTTAATCTTGTACTCGTTGGCTCCAAGTTATGCACCTTTCGTGCTTAACTTCAACATGAACAAGATCCAAGTATCCATTCCCGAGTTAATCAATATGCTCAAGACAGCTGATGGATCATTTAAGAAGGATCCAAAAAGTGTCATGGTTGTCACTTCTACTAAAGGCAAGAAGCAGAAGAAAAAGATGATAACCAAGGCACAGCCAAAGAATGGTGGGATCTCCAAGAAGAAGGTTGCCAAGAAAGAGAATCCCAAAGGAACTTGCTTCCATTGTGGAAAGGATGGTCATTGGAAGCATAACTGCAAGGCCTATCTAGATTCTCTCAAGGAGAAGAAGCAAGCTGATGGTTATACTTCAGGTATTCATATGATTGAAATTAATACTTATTCTATTGCTTCAAAACAATCTTGGGTATTAGATACCGGATGTGGATCTCACTTATGTAATGATCTACAGGGGCTTAGAAGCTTTAGAAGAGTTGAAAAGGCAAAGATATGTTTGCCCTCAGCTACTGGACAGAACATCTCTACAACAGTTGTGGGGACTTACTATTTGCCTCTTCCTAGTGGATTAGTATTGGAATTAAATAATTGTTATTATGTTCCAGCTTTGTCTAAAAGTATTATTTCTTTCAGTTATTTGATGAACGATTATGATATTTCTTTAAAGGACCAATGTTGTTACATTTTTAAGAACAATATGTTTTATGCAAAAGCTATCATTGAGAATGGTATATTTGTTCTTGATTTAATTAAAAAAGTATATAATGTGAATACCAAGAGAATGAAACATGATAATCTAAATACCTCATACTTATGGCATTGTAATTTAGGCTATATAAATGAGAAACGCATGACCAAATTGCACAAGTCAGGTGATTTGGGATCATTTAATTATGAATCATTTGATACATGTAAATCTTGTTTATTGGGAAAAATGACAAAAGCTCCCTTTATTGGTAAAGGAGAACGAGCTAAAATGGTTTTGGACTTAATACATTCAGATGTATGTGGTCCAATGACTACACATGCCAGAGGAGGTTATTCCTACTTCATTACTTTCATAGATGATTATTCCAGGTTTGGATACATCTATCTAATGAAATATAAATCAGAAGCATTTGAAAAGTTCAAAGAATTCAGAAATGAAGTAGAAAAACAACTTGACAAAAGTATTAAAAAACTTAGATCAGATCGAGGTGGAGAATACTTAAGCCAAGAGTTTTAGAATTATCTTATAGTTAATGGGATTTTATCTCAATGGACTCCACCATATACACCACAACACAATGGTGTATCTGAAAGGAGAAATCGAATACTATTAGATATGGTTCGATCAATGATGAGCCGAGTGGACTTGCCTAAGTCCTTTTGGGGATATGCACTAGAAACTGCTGTTTATGTGTTAAATAGAGTTCCTAGTAAATCGATTGATGTTACTCCATATGAGATGTGGAATAACAAGAAACCCACGCTTTCTCATATGAAAGTATGGGGTTGTCCTGCTTATGTGAAGAGGACAATGTCAAACAAACTGGATGTTAAGTCTAAAAAATATTTATTTGTGGGATATCCAAAAGAAATGTTTGGATATTATTTCTATCATCCCTTAGAACAAAAGGTGTTTGTTTCAAGGCATGCTGTCTTCTTGGAAAAAGAATTTCTCCTACGAGAGGACAGTGGGATTAAAATTGAACTTGGTGAAGTTCAAGACCCACAAATAAAAGATGATCAACCGAGTGAACTCAAAACTGGATTTCATAATGATGAGATTGTAGTTGAACCTGATTACACACAAAATCCTAGAAGATCTACTAGGATGCGTTCTATCCCTATGAGATATGGATTTCACATTGATTCGGATAGAGGCATAACTGTAGTAGAGGACAATGAGCCTACAAGTTATCAAGAAGTTTTGAATAGTTCAGAATGTGATTTATGGCTTAAGGCTATGCAGTCTAAAATGGACTCCATGTATGAGAATAAAGTATGGACTTTAACTCAACCACCTAAAGGAATAAAACCCATAGGGTGCAAATGGGTCTTCAAAAAGAAGTCCGACATGGAAGGTAATATAGTTACCTATAAAGCTCGCTTAGTAGCAAAAAGTTATTGTCAAAAAGAAGGTATTGACTATGATGAAACTTTTTCTCCTGTAGCGATGCTTAAGTCTATAAGAATACTTTTAGCCATTGCAGCTTATTATGATTATGAGATTTGGCAAATGGATGTGAAGACAACTTTCCTTAATGGAAATCTTACTGAGGATGTGTATATGACACAACCAGAAGGGTTCACATCAGGAAATGACAAAAAGGTATGTAAGCTTCAAAGATCCATTTATGGATTAAAGCAAGCCTCTAGGAGCTGGAACATATGATTCAATGAGACAATCAAAGAGTTTGGTTTCTCACATAATGAAGATGAACCTTGTGTGTATAAAAGGGTCAGTGGGAGTGCTATTGTCTTCCTAGTTCTATATGTGGATGACATATTGATCATGAGAAATGACATTTCTCTTCTCCAATCTGTTAAAATATGGTTATCCAAGCAATTCTCCATGAAAGACCTTGGAGAATCATCCTATATTCTGGGAATAAGGATCTATAGAGATAGATCCAATAGGTTGCTAGGTCTTTTTTAGAGTATATATATAAATAAAGTATTGAAGAGGTTCAATATGGATCTCTCTAAGAAAGGGTTTATACTCATGGTGCATAGAAAACACCTTTCTAAGTCTATGTATCCGTAGACACTAGAGGATAGAGAGAGCATGAATAGAATACCATATGCATCTGCAATTGATTCTATCATGTATGATGTGTTATGTACATGTCCAAATATAGCATTTGCTTTGAGTGTCACAAGCTGATTCCAATCCAATTTTGGAGAGGAACACTGGGCAGCTGTCAAGAATATCCTTAAGTACTTGTTGCCGCCATAATTTAGCGACTATTTCCTTCTATTCGTTGCTATTTAGTAACTAAATATCTTTCTTTGGAGAAAAAACTTTTTTAATGATGGAGTTTTATTTTGGTTGCAATTTCATCGTAAAATAGTGATCGTTTTTTGTCCGTCGCTAATTCCCTATTTTGTTGTAGTGTCACTTGAATTCCCATGAATAGTGGATGATGGGACAAATATTAAATACTGATAAACAGTATTAATCACTAGAGATAGAAGCCTTGAAACACTAGATACCAAAAGGTATCAACACTAGATACCCACAACTGCCAACACTAGCAGCTGCAATCTCCATCACTTATAGGCATGTCTATCTATCCACTATTATATGAAATTTAGGCATAGAAGAATTTTAGTCACTTAGAGATATTGCATTTACATTTTTGGAACTATACCCTGAGTATCCATGAGATTACATATACATTTATGTAACATCATAATTATGTTATGAATATAACATATATGAAAAACAAGGTAAAAGTATAGGCACGGTAAATTAAATAAGGAAGGACTGGTATTGCCTTGCCGCTAGCGCGATTAATGTCGCGAGCGCAACAGAGAACAATCATCAAGTCCTATCGTGAGCATAACCTGAGTCGCAAGCACAACAGAAGGAAATGCACTGAATAAAGATGCCCTAATACAGGCACAACTAGTGATGCGAGCGCGATAGACGCGTAGATGTTCTGAATATGTATCTCACTAATTTTGCACTAACATCTTTCTCATCAAAAATACATTTTCTAAATAAAGTAGCCTTCTTTAAAATTTTTTCACTATATCTCTAGTTTTCAATAATACTCAAAACTGCTTCATTTTTCCATCTATAGCAAGAGTTATGCCCTTTTTACACTAACGCTGATTCAAGTGAACAATAAATAGATTTTTTACTTTATCACTTTCTAAAGCACAAATCATCTTTCTTATGCACTATAAAATTATTTATTCACTCAGACATTAACTATAGATCAACTATAATACATATAGAAATTTAATTCAATTACAAACATATAAAACAATAACACAAACTTCTATATCTCAAAAATTGCCCACTTTTACTTTCTAGAACTCTTCCTTCTCCCTTTCTTTACTCTTGCTACCTTTTCCAGAAACTATTATCAAGATTCACTCAATCATTACTCAAAATAACAAATACATACTCCAAAGGAAGGAAGAAGTTTTCTTTTCACATGAAACAATGCTTTACTTACCTTAATTTGTTGGAAACCAACCAAATACACATACACTTCTTGTATATAGAAACTTGAAGAAAGAGGAGACATAAAATAATGGTAGAAAATGGCTAAAATCTTTGGCTAAAGAGTGGCCGACCATCTCAAAGAAAAAGCAAAGATTTTTCTCTTCTTTCATGATTCGTCTCCCCCTCTCTAGAATGAACACTTACCCCCTTTTCATAGGGCCACTTGTTTGTTTAAGGCTAAATTACACTTTACTCCTACTTCTTTTACAAATTCTTATAATTGGCAAGAGACTTATAATAAAAACTTTCAATCAAGTCCTTTTATCATCACTAGCAATACACTTTTACCCCTGAATTAGCAAATTTATAAAATTATCCTTCACTTCCATATTAATTCCAATTACGTCTCAATCACATTTACAAATATATTAAATTTGGGTCATTACACAATATGCTTTTGTTGGAGTAACTCAAGGTTCTTCAAGGTGACCTCCATCATCATGTTGCAGTCATACTACTTAAGGAATTCCTCTATCAATAGATCTCAATCTTTTTTAGTTCATTTATCCAATTCGTGATACTGGTCTATTGCAGGCCTAGTCAAGCTCAAGCAAAAATGCTCCACCTTCTATTTCTTAGACAAAGTAGTTCCCTTCATGATCAACATGTACTACTTGATATGTGTTGAGGTATATGAGGTACCATTAAACCTTGGCAGATCAAGCATTTTGAACCTTTGGGGCAATGGCTCATCTCTATCCAAATTCCAATCTTTAAGGTTCATCATTCTACCAGTAGACAATAACCTAGATATGGCTTCAATCTTTTTTTTTTTCATTTTCCTAAAATCTAGATCCTTAGCACTAGGACCTTTAATTTTCATGTTTATCACTAGAGGGACATATTCTTCATCCTTCTCTCCTATAAAGTCATCCTTAGGGTTATGCCTAATTTCTCTTCTAGGTGGATCTCGAAGCACAATAGCATTCCTAATATGCATTGGCTCCACTATCTTGTGGGCGGGTGTTACAGGATGAGTTTTGATATTAGATGCTACAAAAGCCACCATCCTACTAATCATAGACAACATTCTTCCCTCAAACTCCTGCAAACATCTATCTAGTCTTCAGTCTAAGTCATCCTTTGTTGTCAAATGCCTAATAAGAGAAACATTCACCCATTCTCTTATGAATGAAAACCTTATGGTGGTATCATCAGCCACTCTCCAATCTTATTTTCCCTTTCAATCTCATTCAACTCTCATTCTTAATTTTTAAATAGATTTCTTGACCATTTTTTGATAATTGGCTCGAACTATACTCGGAACTAACCTCCAAACCCAAATCTAAACTTGAGTTTGATCTTGATAATCTGGATATAGATCTTTAGACTATATGCCCATCTGACCTTTTGGACCACTTAGATGAGTCTATAATGACCATAAAAGTTAAGTGTTAGTAGTGATGCATGAGGAATGATGCATAAACATGGTATATACATGATGCATTAATGCAATGCATGGTTTTGTTAGGAGTCAATCACAAGCACACATACGTATAACAATAGCCTTCCAACCTTATTACTCTTATACAGTAGGTTGTATAATCTCTTTCCTAGGTAAGCTTAGCCTATGGGTCAACAGGTTACCCAACAAACACACATGTTGTATGAAAAAAAATTGGCAGTGTAACCTCTCTAATTGAAAGCACAGGTGTATGGTTTTTGACCATTATGTATTTCAACTAACTCATATAGATTGGGTTAGGCCCACCGGGGCATGGCAGCCTATGACTAGTACCCTTCTAATATGTTTG
>CM075809.1:73430961-73484459 GCA_037975025.1 Excoecaria agallocha | reverse complement strand
AACTAAAGAGAGAATTTAGGGGTTAGAGAAGCATGGTAAGCTTTTTTCTTCCTAATCTACTCTTTTTTGTCTTCAATTTCTAAAATTTGATAAGAGTATGAAGAGTGGATGTTCAGTGGATATGAGAAATTAATGGTTAATGATGTTATATGAATGCAAATGAAAGAATAATGTGCTTATTAAAATGTAATTAAAGCAATTAATAGTATAAAAATATATTATAATGAGAAGATTTTTTTGCCCTTTGTGTACAGTGGATAATCCAGGACTCCGGGATAGAATGGCTAGCCATAGGAGCATATTCATCGCTGTATTACTGTGAAAATATGATTATATTGCTTAGCCAACTTATTATATGGGAACACTGGAGAATCGATATCTTACCTTGGCTATGCGATCACTCCAGTATATATGTATTGATAATATAAGAATACTAGAGAATTGGTATCGTACCCTGGTTGTGCGATCACTCCAGTATATTGAGATGATTGAAGTCCTCATTCCGTTTATCCGATTTGAGGATTTTCACTGATAAAAACTAAGGAAAAAATCATAATTTTTCATGTAATCGGGGATAAGTGAGTAACTACAGCATTTCAAGACACTATAAATGTAAATAAATAAGAAATAAAATGAAAAATAAAGTTGATAAGTAAAACAGGGGTAAAAAGGTAATTACGTTATAAAAGAATGGTATAATGGTAATTTGACATTAAAAGGATAAATAAATAAGCCAAAATAGCTAAATGGGTCAAAAAGGATAAAACCGTAAATAAAGTAAAGTTTAGGAACCAAATCGTAAATTGCCACCCTGAGAAAAATTTTGAGGGACCAAAATGTAAATTATCTACTAAAATTAAATTGAAAGTCAAAGGCAATCAAATTTGGTTAAAATTGAGGTCAATTTGATCAAAATGGAGTAAAAGTCAAACTTTAGGGATTTAATTGAAATTTTCCACCTAATTTAGAAAATAAGTGAAATTAAGTAAGAAAAATAATTATTAAGGCAATTAGAAGAAAATTTTTATATAAAAGGAATAAACTTGGAATTTAATTTATAAAAGAAATTTAAGGTAAATGGTAGTTATACTTAATTTAAGTAAATAAAAATATATTTAGGTGAGATTTTATGTATATGCGTCCACCATTAGGCGACAACATTGCTTAGCATGTAGTTTTGTTTTGACTATGCGCAGGAATAGGTTGGAGGATCCAATTGAAGATCAAGAGTGGCATGTACATATGAAAGTTGTTGGATTTTAGTTATGTAATTATTATATAGCCTGTAATATTATAATGTTGTAAACTTAGTGACATTTAGTAAATGATGTATGTAATATGTATATATAAGATATGTGTGTGTGACTTGTGATGGAATTGGGATTTAAACCTTAGAAGTGTTATGTGTGTGAATGGAGTTTTGGAGGAGGAGAAAATCATTGGGAGTGTTAATTTGATTAATTGCAGGTTTAGGTAGCATGATTTTTAAGCCGTCATGCTGCCGAAAATTCCACCAATTGAACAGTGAATTTAATAAAGTAATTATATATCACAATACTTGATGGAGAAATAATATTAGTAGATTTACCCACGTATGCTTAAACATAGGGTGTCACAATTATGATTCCTTTAACTTGGAACGATCATGGGTCGGGAAACCTTTAATAAAGAAGTACAACTCCTCTATTGCTTGTCTTTTTGAAACTAAATAGAGGTAATAAAGAATGGAGTACCTAAAGAGCAAGATGGGATTTACAAATGTGGAAGTTGTCAACTCTAAATAAAAAAAAAATTGGAGGCATTAGTTTTGATGGAGAAAAGACCAAACTCAAAGTCATTTAAAAGAATAAAAATTTTGCCCAATGCTCGATTAAAAAGGAAAAGGAATGGAGTATCACTTTTGCGTATGGTGAACAAAGACAAGAAAATATAGAAGAGTTATGGAATGAAACCTACCCCACATCCCTTCCCTAGCCCCAACATCATCTTTACTCTTAGAGATTTCTAAAACCTAATCTAGTACCTATTGCAGAAAAAAGACTTCTTCCCGTTGTTGTAGCTAAGCCTATATTGTTCCAGTCTTTGTTTGGTCGAGATTCATAAGCCCTATTTTGAGGAATTGAATCATAAGGGATTTTTGGATCAAGAGGTAATGAAACTTAACTCTAATGCCTTTTATGATTGTAGGAGTAACACATGTTATTGGGCATTTATAGCTAGAGACCATATATTCTGGCAATATCTAACGATCAACTTTGGGAAAGTTTAAACCGGTTAGCTTTGGTAGCAAAAACCTTAGTCTTGAAACAAGTTGCCAAACTTGTAGTGGACGAATGTTACACAAATGTCTCATTTGAAAGTGATTCTATACTTTTTATCAAGACTCTTAATCAATCCAGTCACATTCCTAGGGAGAAAATAAATATTTTTTTATGTTGTTAAGTCTTTTAACAAACTTTTGTTTGCTTTTGTTACTAGGAAAGCTAATACATCTGTTGATTTTGTTGCTTGATTTGGAGGGCGAACATATGCTTAGTTTCATTTTTGCATGTTATTACCAAATATTTGGAACTCGTTATAAAATACGACAAGAATTTTTGCTAGTTAATTATTCCTTGAGACTTTTTTGCTAAGTAACATAACTCTCTTTGATTAAAAAATAAGATTAAGTTAAACATGCTCTTCAATTCTACACCCAATATAACACACACACACACACACACACACATATATATATATATATTCTTGTGATAATGAATCTTCAAAACAATAATGATCCTTTAAATAAATAAATCAAAGGCCAATAAATAAGAGTCTTAATTTTATAGAGAAATAAAGAGTTTAGAATTTTAATTTAAGAGAATTTTTTTGAAAGCAAAAAAGGAAAGGTAACATTCCTAGATTTGAATTTTTAAGTTTTCTTTTTCCATGCCAAATGGACTTGTTACTCTAATTACAATGTCAATGTTCTTTTAGATATATATTCCAATTAGTATGAATTGGTATAGTCACATCAAATAATTTTAGTCATATCCATTTTATCAAATATAAAATAATATTTAACTTATTTCATTGATATGTGATAACAATTTGGTTTTACTGGGTTATTACTTAGGTTGAACTCGAATAACAACGTTCTTCATAGCTTTTAAGGTACCTGAAAACAAAAAACTCTAGTGGGATTTCGGATGAGCAGAATCTTTGACGGTCAAGTTAATAAAAGTTCTCAAGAATGTATTTTAGAGTATAATTGACTAAGAGAGAGATAAGTACTTGATATACTGTCTATTTATAGGGATAGGAGTCTTGTTTTTGTTAGGATTCGGTTTTCTAACTAGGAAAAATTCCTAGTGTCCAAAGGACTCTCATCGAAGAAGATGTAATTGGATAAGGAAATTGAATTAGGTTTTTGAAATAAGTGTTATAGCCTCTTTAAGTAACTTATGTATCCTGGTCTAAGTATGACTCCTTAAAATGATACCGTTGAGGTATCGGCTCAAATTCAAGATAATCGAATGACTTGTGTGAGGACCCAACATTGACCGTGGTGGAAATTATGTCTAATTAATTGATATTGAGGGCTAATTTAACATTTATGTATAGTTATGGTCATTTTGGGTTAAAGTTTTATAGAGGGCAAAGTGGTAATTTCATTAGATGTGTGTGTAAGGGGGTGTTAATTGAAAGAATAAAATATATGTTTGGGGTGAAATTATGATTTAAGATTTAATTGGGGATTAATGCTGGAATTGAAAGCTTGATGGGTCAATTTTATAAGAGAGCATTTATGCAAGGGTTAAATGGTAATTTGGGTTTACTAGAGGCTTCCTCACGTGATTAGAGGGAGAACTAGTATATATTGCTTTCTCTCCCTTCTCTCTCTCAAAGACTCCATCTTTCTTTCATTTGTTAATGAGTTCTAACATTGAGTTTTGGTAAGGGAATCTTCGCCTCTACTTCTCAAGGATTTCATGAAAGCAAAGTGGGAGCTTAACTTTGAATGTTATTTGTAGAGGTAGAGACAAGTAAAGACAAGGGCAAATGAATCTTGAAAGAGTGAAGGAATCCTAGTAAAAAGGTATGGGAATGCTTGTTTGATCTTACATTTCATGTAGTTGTCTCCATCATAAAAAGAATTCTCAGCATCTAACCCTAGGAGATTGAGATTCTTATAAATAGTGCATTTTGTTATGATCTTTGAACTAGCATAATTCCATTTGAGGAGTTGATTTAGTTAAGTTATATTAAAATTAAAGATAAAGATAAGAATGTTTAATGGTATAGTGAGCATTGAGGGAATCTATTTATTGAAATCTAGAAAAGTGAGGGGTTGAAGCTTTGAATGTTTGGAAATGGGGTTTTGGTGGAATTTTCCTTGTAACTAGACACTCAGTCGAGTGGTATGGTCCTTCTTCTTAGTTTCTTCTCACTCACCCGAGTATGATGGGCATCCCTCTCTTGCTTAGTCAAGTGTCTCTTTCACTCGCCCAAGTGACCCAACACTCAGGCGAGTGAACTTGGCCACTCAGCCAAGTGTCATCCCACAACTTTCCCTCCTTACTGCCCTATTCACTCACCTATGGTATAACATGTGGTTTGTCATATACCTACTCTTTGTAATGGTCAAGGTGAAGTAATCATTGGAAATTTGATAAAGTGTTAATTGCAACCTTCATTAGTCCATATAAGTATAATTATTGTTAATACCTAAAATTGCATTGATTTGGCATATAATTTCATGAAGTACCATATTGTTTACGAATAAGTTCAAGAACTCTGTATATGATAAGAGCATGCAAAAGATGATGGTGCAATAGAGTTGGTAGCATGTTACTCCATGGAAGTAAGTTACTTGGCTAATTGCTACACTCTCATATATTGCCTGATAAGGATTATATGACTTGCTAATTATGATAAAGTAAGCTATTTAACTCAAATGATATACCTTATTGTTGTTATACTATATCATACAAGTGTAATGATTTGAGTTATCGAATATTGATGCAACTATATGAACAGGTGATATACATTATTGTATACGGTGGCTTTAAGCCAATATTGTATCGAGTAACACTACAAAAAAACTGTAAATTAGCGACGAAAATTTTCGTCACTAATTGCCAAAATTTCGTCGCTAACATAATTTAGCTATTGCGCAACGAACAGTCGCTAATAAGCCAATCGCTACGAATGTTAAATCAGTCGCTAATTTATTTTCTAAATTAGTGCAACTTTTATAATAATAATTGTTAGCGACTATATTTTTCATCACGAAGCCGTCGCTAATTATTATTGTATCAATAACAACATCAGCCGCCAATGACTCCCATCTCTAAATTTTAGCGACGAAGGACTAGTCCTTAATTTTGTCGCTAATTATTTGAAAAATTCTTATTTTTACATATTAGTGACAATTGTTGTCACGAATCCGTCGCTAAATTATAGCACAATTTAAATTTTTTTGCCATATTTATTTATTTATTTTCATCCCGTATATAATAATGACGAGACACACACACACACACACACACATATATATATATATATTCCAAAGCACATATATATAAAAGTAATTGAAATCGTACATAATGTTATCAGTCTCTTTTAAGAGTACAGAAAAATACTAATAATATAATCCTAAATAATATTAACAATGTCATCTAAATAAAATAATGAACCTGAATAAGAAAGTCATCTAAACAAAATAATGGCATGAAGCGCCTTCGGGATCTAAATCCGAAAGCATTAGGTCACCTTCCTCGATATTGCTGCATTTTAGGTATGTTGGTTCGCTGGGCAAAGACCTAATGAAAAACATGATCTATCACCAGTCATACAGGAAATTTCAAAGAGCATCTAGTGCCAGCAAGAACAAATGAAAATACCTTTAACTGACAGCCATGTAGTTCTAATTCATTTAATAAAAGAGCATTTTGAACAGCATTAATCTCTATAAATTCGACATATGCGAATCCTTTTGGTTGACCAAACTTCTCAGTGAAGATTGTCACTCTCTTCACTATTCCACAGGATTGGAATTGCTGCTGCACTTCTTCTGCTGTACAGGCATAATCTAACTGAGGTCAGATAAATAAGTAACATGTGAAATCAGTTATTCAGAGTGTTGCAATGCTTAAAAATAGCTAGCTATATGAATATGTAGTTTTAGAATGCACATTTCATCCTGCCCAGTTTGATCCAAAAGAGTTCGGACTATCCCTAATAAACTACCAGCAAATACGGGCCTGCAAACTGTCCAAAGTTTAATTTGCACTGCAAGGAAGTATTTAAGTCACATCAAGAAATGCAATTATAATGTCCAATTCTATCAAGAACCAAACCTTATATTGATTTTAACATTCTACAATACGTTATCAAGATGCGAAGGAAGGCAACTAGAGGGGAAGGGAGATTTCAGGGTTCGAACCACTCACCTATTAACAGTACAAGGATAGCTAATGTATATAGCATCTAATAGCTTCAGGAAAGTACAAGGAAAACTCACCAATCTACCAATCTAACAAATTTAAGAGACTAGTTGAGCTTATAAGATCCACTCCTTTTGCATTGGATGCAGATGTTGCATCTAGTAATTCAATGCACTATTTATTAAAAATACAATGCAAGAATAGAAGTTCTGGCTTAATGTAAATATAAGAACAATATGCAACCAATATGGTGTGCAGAAGCTAGTACCATCAAAGATAAAATATATTCAAGAACCACTACTGCTACTTGGAGAGATGGTCAAATAGTTTTAGAATTCAAACAACAAAAGCGTTCAAGATTCGACAACCTGATATCCTCTGCAGGATCTGCCTTGAGGAATCCATTTTATAATGAACAAAACAAATGTGAAATATCTGTTCTCCTACCAAAGGAAACAAGTTAATAATTGAGCCATAGCTGCAAACTAGCTTAATTGAGCCATAGCTGCAAACTAGCTTCATTAGTAAATATGCCATTACTGTCTACAAGTAAACTAATTGCTGTCCTGTTCCCCACTTAATTACAAATTTAATTCACTAGGCCATTATTATTTTTCTTTTTTTCCCCTACCTTAAATTATTTTAGTTAACTTTTTACCATCCAAATCTATCAAAACCGAACTTCTTTTCCTTAATTTTATCTTTAAAGAGCAATTAAGGTACTCAATTTTACAATATAGTTCGTTCTTATAACTAAATATTATTACTCCTTCCTCTTCGTATAAATTCTTTTTTAAATTATTTCATTTAAAATGTTATTTTATAAAAGAAAAAAATATTTATTACATTTATTTCAACTTTGCATTTATTTCAATATACTTCATTAAATATAAGAGATAATATTTATTCACTAGGCCATTATTATTCCTATGAAGAGTGATGAATTGAAAGCTCAGCCCACCTGTATTTCTGAATTAATGCAGCCATTGAGAGTCTCAATGCAATAAGGACAGCTCCGTAATGCGGCACCAACCTTAAGATACTGTTTCCATGGATGCCTGAAATTGAAACCACCATGTGCAGGTTCCCATCTTAACTCCAACCAAATTCTTTGGACTACCGAGTTAGGTTTTGCCACCAATGTTTCCGATTTCCCATCACCTACATTTATTCTCCATTCTACTTTGTCCGAAACTTGCTTTCCCATCACCTAAGTATTAGTATTAGGTGGCTTTGACAAGGAATAATTAGTTTTTGTTTTCACTAGTTTAGCATTTATATATATATATATATATATATATATATATATATATATATATATATATATATATATATAATTCATATGGAAATTGGCAGACTCAGCCTAATTACGTTTGATGATTGTGCAAGAAATTGAGATTTTTTATTGGTTGAAAAATTGTAAAACTAGCCAGGTTACGTTTGCTCGATTAGTGGCCAAAGATATCTAATTATTTTAGGCCAGTTTCGTTAATGCCAAAGAGATAATATAACCTAATAAAATCAATAATTTTTTTGATAGATAGACTTCATTGCATTATATATTTCTCTAGATCATTTAATAAATTACTTGATATAATGGCCATCGTGATGTCCATTTGAGAGAATTAGTGGATCTTTCCCTCGAAATTTATTGTAATCTTACAAATTGTTTTAACCAACAATTATATTATTAAAAATAAATCACCATTGACTCAATTTATCAATTAACCCAAAATAAATCAAATCCCCAAATTCCAAAATCCCTAATACACATTTCTCCCATCTTTTTGGGAAATTTCAGTCCTAAATAATCAAATTAAGGAAGAATAAAACTTATCCCAAAAACAAATAAATGAAACGAAAATCGAATAGATGAAGTGAAATAGATTGGAGAACCTGAGCAAGAGAGGAAATCGGCGAGGAAGAGGTGGCTGTCCTTGCGCGACGGAGAGACGGAGGAAGCGAAGATGGCCGACGTCGGTGTGGCTAGCTGGCATCAAGCTGTCGCTGGCACCTCCCCTCCCATCTCTTGCCTCCTTCCCTTCCTTTTTCCCGATCTAGTCTTTTTCTTTTCCTTTCCTTTTTTTGTGGTCATAATCTCTCCCTCTAGAAGCATCTGGTACCCCCCTTAAAAAAATCCCTATATATACATATATATATATATTTATTTATTTATTTTCTTCTTATTTGTTAAAGTGGATGGCCTCAAAAATTAAAATCTCCCCCAATTATCTAGTAGAAACAAATCTTCCTTTACTATATTAATTAATTATTATTATTATTTTATTCTTCTATTTATTTTAAATTCCTTATTTGTTACTAAAATATATTTTAATTAAAATTTATTATTCAAAAGCCTATAATTTAATTTTCCTAATCCTATCAATTCATAAATAAACAATTCATTTTACTTAGAACTTAGTTTAGTTATGCTTAGCTGAGGCCATTACCTAGTCCTAGTAATAAAGACTGTTGGTTGTCATAGAAGTAATGATTTTGAAGAGAGAGTTTGTTTTTCTTTCTTTCTTTCTTATAGTCAATATCTACAATACCCAAAATCGATACTTGTTCAAATTAGACAAGTAAACAATAATATGGAATAATTTTTTTTTGGCAAAAATTAATACGAAATAAATTATATGTTTTTTGGCAAAAGATAAATATGAAATAACTTATATCAATGACCATAAAATTTAGTTTATTTTAATGTGCACGAATTTTCTAAATAAAATATTATTGGGATTTTTCAATAGTTATGCTCTATTTCTGAAAATATTTGTGTATAATTTAGACCCGTAACCAAAAGCGACAGTATATTGAGAAAATTTGCAACTTGACCCCTCAAAAGTTTTTCCTTTTTACAGTTTGTACCCCATAATTTTTTATCCCCTTAGCATATGGAAAATCCTAGAAATAAAAAATAATGCATTTATTTTTATCTTATTTAGTTATATAAAATTCATACGATCGTAAGAGAAAAAATAAAATTAAAAATTTTATTTTAAATAATGAAAGTATTTAAAAATAATTATTAAATTTTGGTTAGAAATATTTAATAAAATAGTTTAAAAATAAAATGTGAATTTTTTTGAAATTAGCAAAAGGTCTGAATTTTCAAATAATTTCACTATAAAGTAAAATTATTAGGGATAATTTTGTATATGAATTTATATAGAATTAAATAGGGATAATGTATGTTAAGTATAAAAATTAATTTAATAATTAATATCTATCTAATATTATTAAAATTTTGAAAAAACAAATATTTATTAAATTTTATTGACTTTAAATGGAATGATTTAGAAATCAATAAAAATAAATTGATTGAAAAAATAACTGAAAATTATATTAAAAAAGAAAATATCAATTTTACTAGTTTTAGAAGTAAATTATACTTCATTAAATATATAGTATAATAAAATTACAAGTAAAAAAAATATAATTATCATATAATAAGGTTGCAAGCAAAAAAATAAAATTAAAAACTTTCTTTTAATCAATCAAAATATTAAAAAAATAATTATTGAATTTTGGACATAATTTTTTAATTATGTAATTTCGAAATTAAATATAAATTTTATCAACATTGGTAAAAGGTACAATATTTGGTAAAATCAATAAATAAAATTATAAACATTTTTAAAATTTAATGGAAAATAGACAAATGATATAATATAAAATAAGGTTAGCGACGATAATGCGACGCACTTTCCGTCGCTATGATTTCAGCCCACTTAGCGATTATGTTTCCGTCGCTATTTTACTGGAAATTAATTTACAAAATTTAAAATATAGAAACTTTTTTAGCGACAAATATAACTGTCGCTAATTTCGTTGCTAAAAATGGCGCCAACCTTTGCCACCTAAATTAGCGACTGCTTTTAGTTTTCTGTCTCTATTTCGTTGCTAAACTTATGACCAATACATTTTCACGACAGGATTTGAAATTAGTCATTAATTAGCGACTGAAAAATTGCCGTCGCTAATTTTTGTCACTAATTCATTTTTTTTGTAGTGTAAAGATAACTATGGTAACTCAAAAACATTTATGGATATTGTTAAGCCTATGAATTTTAGTTCAGTTGTGGATTAGATAGGTATGCCTATAGATATATTATTACAGCTACTATTGTCGACCCTGTTTCGGTCTATTATTCATTCCTTAATAGAACTATTGCTCGACCCCATTTGGGTTTATTATTTAATTTCTTTGGATATCTATTGTTGACACCAATCAGCATCTATTGCTCCCGTTATCCACCATTTAAACTAGCATTTAGGCAAGCTATTAAAGGTTCCTAAAAATGAAATATACGGATTGTTTCACTTATTGAATGTATTCATCATGGACAAGTTTATTATATTGATTAATCTTAAATTTCTCTTGAGTTGTTTCAACATTTTTCAATTATTATAACGATGTTTTAATAATGCGATACTTGTGTGAAAATTTTTATCGACGACTGCTGTGAGTAGTCGTCCATATTAATCATACTTTTCCCACTAAATTTTATTGCTTAGCATGGGTTATTTTCTATCCGTATAGGGACTTAGTTCTTCATTGGAAGGCCAACATGAGTCGGTCAAGATTTTTGTGTAGGATATTTTTGGATAATGCTTTTATCTAATCCTATATTTTTATAACTTATGATCTAATGTAATTATATTAGAGGATTGTAACCTAAATTAAGTTACCTTTTTGCATGTGTTGTCCATGTGTCTATGGATGAATGGTTTGTGACTGCTATGAACATGATTTCCTTGCATAAGAAAGCATAGGTTCTCCAGGCATGTTATGTATATACCCTATAGATAATTGGTAAGCCTTATGTGCATCCATCAAGGTGTCACAATTTATGGTATCAGAGCCTCGATTTAGTTTTTTCTGGGCAATAGGAGCCTAGGAATCTATGGTATGGTATAGTGTTGTGTTGGTCTAATGTATTAATCCTTATTTTTTCATGTAGATTGAAGATGGCAGACTCTAGAGATGTTATTAAGGAATCAGGTAAAAGTAATTTACCGGTTAGTACAGATCCCTCCAATATTAGATCTTCATCATCTAATCAGAATGAGATCCCTGCTGCTATCCCTGGAAAGGCATTGTTAAAGATCTCTCGGGATATGGCTCAACAAAGGATGACAGCACCTAAGGCTCCAATCTCGAAAGTCAGGAAGTATGGTGCAAAGGAATTTTTAGGTACCACGTTGGAACCATATGAGGAAGCTGAAATTTGGCTGAAAAAGTTGGAGAGAATTTTTACCGATCTCCATTGTCCTGATAATCACACGGTGTCATGTGTTGTGTCCTTACTTCAAGGGCCAGCGTATGATTGGTGGAAGCTAGTACTCAGACAACCTCAATTGCCAGATCCTCTTACTTGAGGGTTCTTCAAAACTGAATTTAAGAAGAAATATATTATTGAGGCCTATAAAAAAGAGAAGCTAAGATAGTTTCTGACTTTGAAACAGAGGGCTATGTCTATGGCTGAGTTTGAGAAAGAATTCAGTTAGTTGTGCAAGTACATCCCTAAGGAGATGTTGACCGATACTTTTAAGTGTAGGCAATTTGAAGATGGACTAAATGATCGGATTAGAGAGAAATTGATAGGACCCATATTATTCCAAAGTATGAACTTTCATCAACTAGTTATAGCAGCCATTAAGGTTAAGAAGCATAAGTCAGCTAAAAGAGAAAGAGAGTAGAAGGGGAGTGGTCCAAGAGTTGGATGGTCCACCAAGAAGAGGTTTAAAAGAGCATAGAATGACCAACAAACTGACTTTACATATAGCCTTGCTAGCAAAGGGAAAAGGCAAGAATCTTCTATCGTGTCTAAGCTGAGTAAAGATACATCATCAAAGCAGAGAGGGAGTCAGTTGCCTGAGTGTCCTCATTATTTAAAGAAACTGATGGAATATGACATGGTATGCACATAAAGATCACGCAGTGAAAAACAATACAAATTTGATCATACATGCCATACAATTCCATGACAAGAATCGAAACATGCAATTTTAGGATTTTAAAACTTACAACTTTAGATGCCTTTAAAACTTGAATTTGATGATGACCAGCAACCAAGAAGGATATGTCCACCTTAGATCTTCACCACCAATGCCAAGGAACAACCTTTACGCTACTTCTCTCTATTTTCACACACACACTTGCAAAGATAGCTTAAAATCAAGAGTGCTAGCTCTATGACTATGTATTCGGTAATGGGAATGATTTGAAGCCACAAGATCTAATCTTGTTCTTCCTTTAGGTTACTATTTCAGCCCAAGAACACAAGAGAACAAAAAGGAGTTCTTTCCCCTTGAGTATTTCGGCCAAGAGAGAAAAAGAACAAAATGGCATCCCCTTTTATTCATGTAATTCATTAATATATCACTTAATTTAGGTCAAGTGTGAGTGCCAAAAATTAAGTATTAATTTCAGCCTCCATCACTTCCTAATTAAGAGATATATCTTAATTTAAATTCTATTAGAATTTAAATTCAAATGGCATTAGTCATTTAATCAAAACAAACTTACTTATTTAAGGTGATAAGTTGCCGAATTCAACTAGTATTTTTAGTTTGAACTTAATTATACATAGATAATTAATCAATTGAAATTAAACCTAGCACATGCCAACAAATTTCTCTCGTGACCAACTGTTAACAGATTTGCTGTTTTAGGAAAAATGACAGTTCAACATATTTGCCTAAAATAGCTAGCTATTTTAGGCAAAAAACTTGTTTCACAGATTTGCTGTTTTAGGCAAAATCGTGGCTGAACAGATTTGCCTAAAACAGCAAGCTATTTTAGGCAAAATGAAAGCTTGACAGTTTCTGTTTTTCCATTTTATGCGTTAATTTGACTTTAAATAAAAGCCCAAATTAATTTCCAATACACTATTTAAATATTTTAAGCCCAATGCTTTATGTGCGATCCTATAGGTCCATTTAATATTGGCAATGAATTAATAAATTAATTCAAAGGCTATATATATTCTCTAGCAAGATATTATAGCATTCCAAATTAAATGAAAATGCAAATGGCATTTAGTGACCTAATGCAATTTTGCATAGTCCTTTACCCATAAATATCAGAATTAATATAAGGCATGGAACTAGTCATCCTTATATATATTAATTCCTTTCTTGATATTCCAGTGACACTGAACTCTCAGATAAATAATGATTACTCATTATTTCATCTCGGTATGGCCATACACTTTTCAGTTCACTGATCAAGTGGCCGATGATATTTTCTCTCTTATAGAGAGGGGTAATCCCTTCACTTCTCTCATGCTCTCTAACATTAATCAATGCACACCCAAGCATACCCGTACTTGTCACTCTGTTACGAGCACGTTAGGTGTATGTCAAAGCACACAGTAATTCATAAAGAGTTTCATAGAGATTTTAGGTCTAAGAACTCCAATACAAAACTTGCATATGAGAAACACTTATGACTCGTACCATGTAGTGTTCTCATGAGTGGATCGAATCCATATATCATGTTCTAAACATGTATCTATGATCTCTGATTGAAACTCTTGTCCTTATGATCCGTAAGACAGAACTCAACTTATTAGAGAGAGCATACTAGTCTTAATTTATTTGTTATTCCCATAACAATGATTGACTAGGGATATTTAGAATGAAGTCTCATTTGTTTCAAGGTCTTACAATCATGTGCCTCACACATGATAACTTAAATTGAAACAACATTCTTGGATAGTTCTATCAATTGATATGCACATGAATACAATAGATAAAACAAATGCCTCACTTTATTAATTTAAAGTGTTTTATTACAATGCATTAGGGCTAGGGCTTACACTAACAATCTCCCACTAGCACTAGTCCCAATTGGGCATAGCCCTAAGACCGAACGCTCTCAAATGAGCTTCGTGCAGATTTGGACGCAACTGTTTCGTCAAAGGATCTACTACATTGTCTTCACTTGCTATCTTGCTAACCTTGACGTCCCCACGATTAATGATTTCTCTAATCAGGTGGTACCTCCTGAGTATGTGTTTGGATTTCTAGTGTGACCGGGGCTCCTTGGCCTGTGCGATGGCCTCGTTGTTGTCACAAAAAATTTCTAATGGATCTAGAATGCGTGGGACCACTCCTAATCCAGAAATGAAATTTTTAATCCAAATAGCCTCTTTTGCAGCCTCACTTGTTGCAATATACTTAGATTCTGTAGTTGAGTCGGCAACGGTCTCTTGCTTCGAGCTTCTCCAGCTGACAGCACCACCGTTCAAAATAAAAACAAACCTAGATTGCGATCTAGAATCCTGAGTGCTGGTCTGAAAATCAACATTGGCATAACCTTGTATGACGAGCTCTTCTTGACCACCATACACCAAGAAGTGATTCTTAGTCATTCGTAGGTACTTTAAAATCCCTTTTACAGTAGACCAGTGCTTTTCACCAGGGTCTTGCTGAAACCTACTGGTTATACTCAGTGCATGAGCAACATCCAACCTAGTACACAACATAGCGTACATGATAGATCCAATTGCAGATGCATATGGGATTTTACTCATGTTGTCCCTTTCCTCTTTGGTTTTAGGGCACTGTTCTTTAGTCAAAGGAACTCCCAAAGTCAAAGGTATGTACCCTTTCTTTGAGTCTCCCATACTAAAATGCTTTAGTACTTTGTCTATGTACTTTTCTTGACTTAGTCCCAAAAGCCGATTCGTTCTATCTCTATAGATTCGAATACCAAGTATTGTTTCGGCTTCACCTAAGTCTTTCATTAAGAAACATTTTCCCAACCATTGCTTAACCTTTTGCAATGTTGGAATGTCATTCCCAATGAGAAGGATGTCGTCCACATATAGGACCAAAAATACTACTATGCTCCCACTAACCTTCTTGTACACACAAGGCTCATCTTCGTTCTTGATGAAGTCAAATTCTTTGACTGCCTCATCAAAACGAAGATTCCAACTTCGAAATACTTGCTTTAATCCATAAATGGATTTTTAAAGCTTGCAAACCTTCTTAGGATGCTTGGGATTGACAAAACCCTCAGGCTGTGTCATATACACATCCTCAAGTAAATTTTTGTTGAGGAAAGCAGTTTTGACATCCATTTGCCATATCTCATAATCATGATATGCAGCTATGGCAAGCAAGATCCTAATAGACTTGAGCATGACTACAGGCGAAAAGGTCTCGTCATAGTCTACACCATGAGTTTGTCGAAAACCTTTTGCTACTAGTCTAGCTTTGTAGGTCTTATCAACTTTGAGTTTAAATAGCCACTTGCATTCAATTACCTTAGCACATTCCGATGGATCAACCAAGGTCCAAACCTGGTTATCGTACATTGATTGCATCTCGGATTTCATGGTTTTAAGCCAATTTTTTGAGTCTTGGCTCTCAATAGCTTCTCGGTAGGTAGTAGAATCCTCACGATCTACTAACTCAATAGTGTCACTGTCAGTGATTAGAAATCCATATCTCTCAATCTCCTAACGTACCCTACCAGACCTTCTAGGTACTTGTGTAATGGGTTCTTGTTCCACAACTAGTTGTGAACTTGATCCCACTTCCAACCCATCCTCCATAGGAGCTTGTGGCACTTGAATTTCTCCAAGTTCTACTTTACTCCCACTGTCTTTCTTGAGAAGGAACTCCTTTTCCAAGAAAATAGCCTTGCGAGCAATAAATACTTTGGTCTTGGCTTGTGAGTAAAAGTAGTATCCCTTTGTTTCTTTGGGATAACCCACAAACAAGCAGACAGTGGATTTGGACTCTAGTTTGTCAGATGTTAATTTCTTAACATGTGCTTCATAGCCCCAAATCCTGAGAAACGACATATTGGGTTCTTTCTTAGTCCATACCTCGTATGGTGTCTTCTCAACTGCTTTAGTTGGAGTATGGTTTAGTAGAAACGCGGCAGTTTCTAATGCATAACTCCAAAAAGAGACAAAAATATTAGCTTGACTCATCATAGATCGAACCATGTCCAACAGAGTTCGATTTCTCCTTTCGAACACACCATTCCATTGTGGTGTTCCGGGAGGAGTGACCTGTGAAATAATACCACACTCTTTTAGATGATTGTCAAACTCTTGGCTTAAGTATTCGCCACCTCGAGCTGATCGAATGGCTTTTATACTTTTTCCAAGTTGTTTTTCTACTTCGTTCTTAAACTCTTTGAATTTCTCAAAAGTTTCAGATTTGTACTTCATTAGATAGACATAGCCATATCTACTGAAGTCATCTATGAACGTCATGAAGTAGCTAAAACCACCTCTAGCTTGTGTACTTAATGGTCCACATACATCGGTATATATTAGTTCCAATAAGCCATTTGTCCTTTCACCTTTCTTGTTAAAAGGACTCTTTGTCATTTTTCCATGCAAACATGGCTCGCAAGTATCATAAGACTCTAAGTCGAATGACCCAAGCACTCCAGTTTTATGAAGTCTTGAAATGCATTTTTCGTTTGCATGTCCTAAACGACAATGCTAGAAGTAAGTAGGGTTCAATTCGTTTGATTTAACCCTCTTTGTATTAATATTGTATATGGACTCTTTGTTTTGTAAATCAAGGATATAAAGGCCATTTTGCAACATGGCATTGCCATAAGAAATGCCTTGGTGACGAATATGAGCATTGCCATTTTTAATAACAAAATCAAATTCATCCAAATCCAAACATGAAACTGAAATAATGTTTCTGCTCATAGCAGGCACATAATAACAATATTTCAAAACTAAACAAAGTCCGAAAGGTAAAGTGAGTTGATAGTCGCCTATCTCCATGGCAGCAACTCGTGCTCTATTCCGCACATGGAGGTCCACTTCATTCTTCCTAAGTAACCGCCTATTTCTTAGCCCCTGCACATTTGAACAAATGTGAGAACTACAACCGGTATCCAATACCCAAGTGGTAGAAATAGAAAGGTTAATCTCAACAACAAAAATACCAGAACTGGACGCCTTGGCTCCATTCTTCTTTTGTTCTTCCTTGAAGAGAGCGCAATTCTTCCTCTAATGCCCTATCTTGTTGCAATGGAAGCAAGTGCTCTCACTCTCTTTGAGCTTTTACGCCTTGGGCTTGGATTGGGCCTGAGGTGCACTCCCACTTGACTTGAACCGAGCCAGGTCATTCTTGGGTTTTGCCTTTCCCTTTCCCTTTCCCTTAGCGGGTCCTTTTTTAATGCCCCCTTGAACCATCAATATGGGATTGGTCTTTTGAATGTTCTCTTCAGCATTCTTAAGCATCCCATGGAGCTCAGTGACTGACTTGTTCATTGCATGCATGTTATAATTCATCACAAATGGATCATAATTATCAGTCAATGATCCTAAGATCAAGTCAGTGGCCAATTCCTTTGGCACTTGTACCTCAAGCTTCTCAAGAGTATCAAGATACCCTTTCATCTTAAGTACATGGGTACTAACAGGAGTACCCGCAACCATCTTACAAGAAATTAAGGCCTTTGTTGTCACGAACCTCTTATGACGAGCTTGCTCTTAGAACATCTCCTTGAGGTGCACCATGATCGCATAAGCCTCTTGGTCCATAAATTGCTTTTGCAAGTCAAGCACCATAGTGGCCAGCATCAGATAGGTCACATCATTGGAGTCGCTCTTCTTGGTCTCAAAAGTTTCCTTTTGAACCGCAGAGGCATTCCTAGCAGGTTCTTCAGGCAAGGGTGCATCCAAAACATACGACTTTTTCTTTTGCTTGAGAACTATTCTTAAGTTTCGAGACCAGTCTATGAAATTGGTGCCATTCAATTTGTCCTTTTCAAGGACCGATCGCAATGAGAAATTGTTGTTTGAAGATGCCATTTTCTCAATCTACAATAAAATTTAGCAAGATTAAATGAGGTATTATTTATAATCCCACAAACCGAATTAATATCTCTTTAAATAATTCGCATTAGTGATTTAATGTTGGGCCAAGATCCACTTTTCACAACAACTTATTAGTCAAGTTGAGCTTGTACACCTAACAAGTTAAGTTACTTAGGTAGGAAAAACTCCAATCATGTCTCGTACATGACTCTTGGATCAAACTGGCTAACATCTTAAGATGTTATAGCACAAACCTATTTATTAGTTGCCTAGATCCGGGCATCCCTTTCCATGTTAAGTCCAACCTACATTCACAACCCATGCCTCACAAAGATAATCGGGCGCATCTAGGACTCCTAGTCTATATGATCGATGATCGATGCCTTGACATGTTTTCGAATTAGGAAGGCAACTTTGTGACTTACTATTTTAGGGATTCATTTTATTACGGCTTACATGACATACGCTTTGTCATCCATACATAGCATGCATATATAAATAATTGCATAAAGTAAAGCGTGACAAACATGGGCCCAAAAACCTACAACTAGGATTCTATACTATTACATAAGAATCTTTGAGTTGGGCTTCTCCACTCGGTGGGCTTCGTCTTGATTTACAAAGTCTTCAAGTAAATTCTATTCTAAGAAATAAATGAAACTTTTACAATAATACATAATGGCTCGCAAGCCATATTTAATTGCAAAAAACCCAGGGCCCATGAATGCACCATGCATATCCATTCATCACACCAAACAAGCAAATAAATATACATAACAATCATGGATCAAACAAAGTCCAATTTTAATTAAATTAGCCAAGCCCATTAATGGAAACTGTGTACTTGAACCTTTAAGAGATGACCCCGTGATGGGCCTGGGCTGAAGGCCAATGGACTAAATCCTTTTATTGAGTAAGTTCTCTTAAAAACCTAAAATACAAACTAGTTAGATTTGTGCTATAAATCATCTCTAGTATAATTTCCAATTTTGTCATTTTTAATTTTATGTCATACAGCCCATAAACATTAAAAATATATATAATATGTACCAACATGAATTAAAACACAAAATCATGAAGAATATATATATGATACACGGCATGCATATAAAAACAAACAAACAACAAAACTAGTTGTTTAATGCTTATGTAACGCCACAAAATGCACAAATACTTAAATCAATTTTATGAGTCATTTAATAATTTAAATAAGGTCATAAATATTGATTTAATATTCTGTACTAATCTGATCTAAATGTTTTTTTACCATTTTAATTAAAACAAAACAAACAATGTTGATTAAACATGTAATAAACACAAACTAGTCACAGTTTTTAAGTGATTTTAAAATTAATCAATTAAATTGTCATGGACCAGAATTAAAACCAAATTTAAAATATGTCCAGACCTGATATTTAATCTTTAAAAATCACTTACAAACATGCCAAAATCGTTTTTACATTTAATATTTAAAACTAGTTGTTAAACTAACAATTAACATGCCAAAAAGCACTTAGTTTAAATATTAACATGTATCATCAGGTATTATCAATTAAATTCGACCTTTAACAGCTCCTAGAACATCTTAGGACAGTATATTAACATTTCATATTAATTATAATACCTATCTAATCATTCAAAATCATTTTTACACCAAAACAATGCAAAAAACTCAAAATAGAAAATTTTAGGATTGCATGTATTTAAAATAACGATTTTTGATTAATTATTTCATGCATCTAAAGCACTAAAATAAGCATGATTAGGCTCTGATACCACTGATGGAATATGACATGGTATGCACACAAAGATCACGCAGCAGAAAACAATAAAAATTTGATCATACATGCCATACAATTCCATGACAAGAATCGAAACATGCAATTTTAGGGTTTTAAAACTTACAACTTTAGATGCCTTTAAAACTAGAATTTGATGATTACCAGCAACCAAGAAGGATATGTCCACCTTAGATCTTGACCACCAATGCCAAGGAACAGCCTTTACGCCACTCCCCTCTATTCTCACACACACACTTGCAAAGATAACTTAAAATCAAGAGTGCTAGCTTTATGACTATGTATTCGGCAATGGGAATGATTTGAAGCCACAAGATATGATCTTGTTCTTCCTTTAGGTTACTGTTTCAGCCCAAGAACACAAGAGAACAAGAAAGAGTTCTTTTCCCTTGAGTATTTCGGCCAAGAGAGAAAAAGAACAAAATGGCATCCCCTTTTATTCATTTAATTCATTAATATATATCACTTAATTTAGGTCAAGTGTGAGTGCCGAAATTAAGTATTAATTTTAGCCTCCATCACTTCCTAATTAAGAGATATATCTTAATTTAAATTCTATTTGAATTTAAATTCAAATGGCATTAGTCATTTAATCAGAAACAAACTTACTTATTTAAGATGATAAGTTACCGAATTCAACTAGTATTTTTAGTTTGAATTTTGGCTACTTTAATTCCCTATCAAGTATTATATTTTGATTAAATACAAATTAGGATTTAATACTCAATTAACTTAATTATACATAGATAATTAATCAATTGAAATTAAACCTAGCACATGCCAACAAATTTCTCTCGTGACCAACTGTTAACAGATTTGCTTTGCTGTTTTAGGCAAAATCGAGGCTGAACAGATTTGCCTAAAACAGCAAGCTATTTTAGGCAAAATGAAAGCTTAACAGTTTTGCCTAAAACAGCTAGCTGTTTTAGGCTAAAATCTGTTTTTCCATTTTATGCATTAATTTGACTTTAAATAAAAGCCCAAATTAATTTTCAATACACTATTTAAATATTTTAAGCCTAATGCTTTATGTGCGATCCTATAGGTCCATTTAATATTGGCAATGAATTAATAAATTAATTCAAAGGCTATATATATTCTCTAGCAAGATATTATAGCATTCCAAATTAAATGAAAATGCAAATGGCATTTAGTGACCTAATGCAATTTTGCATAGTCCCTTACCCATAAATATCAGAATTAATATAAGGCATGAAACTAGTCATCCTTATATATATTAATTCCTTTCTTGATATTCCAGTGATACTGAACTCTCAGATAAATAATGATTACTCATTATTTCATCTCGATATGGCATACACTTCTCAGTTCACTGATCAAGTGGCCGATGATATTTTCTCTCTTATAGAGAGGGGTAATTCCTTTACTTCTCTCATGCTCTCTAACATGAATCAATGCACACCCAAGCATACCGTACTTGTCACTCTGTTACGAGCACGTTAGGTGTATGTCAAAGCACACAGTAATTCATAAAGAGTTTCATAGAGATTTTAGGTCTAAGAACTCCGATACAAAACTTGCATATGAGAAACACTTATGACTTGTACCATGTAGTGTTCTCATGAGTGGATCGAATCCAGATACCATGTTCTAAACATGTATCTATGATCTCTGATTGACACTCTTGTCCTTATGATCCGTATGACAGAACTCAACTTATCAGAGAGAGCGTACTAGTCTTAATTCATTTGTTATTCCCATAACAATGACTGACTAGGGATATTTAGAATGAAGTCTCATTTATTTCAAGGTCTTACAACCATGTGCCTCACACATGATAACTTAAATTGAAACAACATTCTTGGATAGTTCTATCAATTGATATGCACAAGAATTGTAATGACTATACTAGATAATCCTAATTACTGTTACTAATTACATTCATTAATTCTATCAATGCTATGACTTATTTGTTAATGATGCATATATAAACATACATACATACATTCTATGCCCATCATGCATGATCATATACTTATACTTTCACTTGCTGTAAAGTATTCTTAACATAACTTTATAATTACATGCCTTTATACATATACAAATGCCTTAGATGTAACCAAAAGAGATACAAAAATCAATCTCAAACATTTATGCTATTTCTAATCTTGTGTTGACTTGTGAGATTGTTGGCTTTGTCCCTGAACACACGATCTACCTTGCAAACCTACACGGATAAACACCCGTGCTAAGCTATAAAGCTTAGTGGGGAACAACTAATAACATGCAGATAACTACTTACAGTAGCTATTTCCAATCATTCAATAATGATAGAAATACAAAGCCTTACAAGATTAATCAAGATATAACAGTATCATATAATCAAAGCAATAACATACTTTATAATGTATTTGCACAAATGGCCTGCTTACAATTTCCTGTGGGTGTGGATAACGGGTGCAATGGATACCCGAAGGTATCAAAACAGAAGGATACCCGTAGGTATCTAAACAGAAGGATACACGTAGGTATCCGAACAGAAGTCTCATGTAGAGACAAACAGAAGACTCATAAGAGTCAAACAGAAGCAGCTGCGATAACCCTATAGGCATGCCTATCTATCCACAACCAAGTCTCTATGTGCAGGCATAACATATCACATATTGCAATTTATTGAAATACATTTCTGTATGTTTCTATTTGAGAAATAGAAACTTACCTTGTTATTCCTTAAGCAAAACTTGCATCGCTATATACATATAGAGAAACACATTTGCCATATATCTATAATTTAGGATGATTTATAAGCTTAGAAGGGTTTTAGGCAAATTTTTAAATCCCAATTGAAGTCGAAAGAAAAACAAACATAAAGGCATATTGTCGCGCTCGCGACGAATGTCGTGGCCGCGGCGACAATCGCGCTCGCGACAGAGAAACAATGGCCTGGCACAACACTTTAATGTCGCGCTCGCGACATAAGTCGCGCTCGCGACTGAAGGAAATGGCCTAAATAAGCATTTCCTCATGTCGCGCTCGCGGCATAAGTCGCGCTTGCGGCATAAGTCGCGCTCGCGACACAAGGCTTCCGTTTGCTGTCGCGCTCGCGACATATGTCGCGCTCGCGACATAAAAACGACGGGGCAAACCGCCTTAAAAGTGATTGTTGTTCAAAAAATCCTGTAAATTAATGTAAAAAACTCAGATTGCATCTCAATTTCGACATACCAAATGGATTTTTTCAGAAAAACACTATCTTCTACAAAGTTTTTAGGTTTACAATTCTATTTTTCAAAACACTAAAAAATCTCCTCAATAGGACCTGTAAAAACTCCAGTTATTCGATAAAAAGCCATAGACCTGTTCACAAAGGCAGAAATCACAACCACAATCAGATTTCAATACCGATTTTTCACTATCATGCAGTGAAAAATCAAATTTCAGTTTCTTCTAACAAAATCAAGACACGCAAGAATACCGATTTTCACTATCATGCAGTGAAAATCAAATTTCAGTTTCTTCTAACAAAATCAAGACACGCAAGTCTAATTTCTATAGCAATTGGAATTTCATCATTTGAGCAACTATATCTCAAGATATGAGCAAAAGTGTATAGACTAATCAAATGATCTTTAAAAATAGATTTTCATGCTTCCAACCAAAACTCACATACTTCCAACTTTAAACCCTTTCTAAGCTTTAAATCATCCATAACACACATGAGAGAGGCACTCAAAATCTCTCTCATGACAAATCAAGATACATATAAATACACATACAAAATTCTAAGTTCCCATACCTTGTTATAACTCTTCCTTTCTCTTCAACCTTGAAGAGTCTCCTTCCCCTTTCTTTTACTTGTTTCTCCTTCTAAAACACATAAAACACTTCTATGAAAATCTAACATGCTATACAAAGAATCACTTACATTAAAGGAGAAGCAAGTTACCTTCACCCCCAAAACCAAGTAAACCTTTACTTCTTTCTCAAAAATTCCAAGAAATCTAGAGAGAGAGAGAGAGAGAGAGGATGAGAGAGAGTTTAGGGTTTAGGAGATAGAGAAGATGAAGATGGAGAGTGAAGACCATGAGTTGGCCGGCCCTCCTTCATCACAAATATCTACCTCACTTTAATTTCCAATTGGTCCAAATGTCAAGTTTAAGTCAAAGTTGTCTCAACTTTCCTTTATTTCTAATAATGCCCCAAAACTTACTCTTTTGCTTTTCAATTAAGTCCTTCAATACATATATACACACAATTAAACATGGACACTAATAATTAATTAGTGTTAATTCTTCTAGGGTACACTGAGGGGCATTACAACTCTCTCCCCCTTAAAGAATTTCGTCCTCGAAATTATACCTGTACTGAAGAGCTGAGGGTATTGAGCCCGCATAGCTGCTTCAGGTTCCCAAGTCGCTTCTTGTATTCCATGATGTTGCCATAACACTTTGACTAGAGGGATTTCTTTATTCCTTAACTGTTTAACTTCCCTGGCTAAAATCTGTTTAGGCTCTTCATCATACGTATAATCAGTTCTGACACTGATATCTTGCACTGGTATGATATGTGACTCATCAGATCGATATCGCCGGAGCATCGAAACATGAAAAACATTATGCAACTTTGATAGATCATTAGGAAGATCTAATCGATATGCTACCTGTCCAATCCTTTCTAGGATTCTGTAAGGACCAATAAACCGGGGACTGAGTTTTCCTTTCTTTCCGAACCGTAGTACTTTTCTCCATGGGGACACTTTTAGAAACACTTTATCATCAACCTGATACTCAATGTCTTTTCTTTTCAGATCTGCATATGATTTCTGTCTATCACTGGCTTCTTTCAATCGTTGCTTGACAAGTTAGATCTTTTCTTCAGTATCTTTAACAATGTCAAGACCCGTCAACTTATTTTCAGCTAATTCCATCCAACAGGAAGGAGTTCTACATTTTCTACCATAGAGAGCTTCATATGGTGGCATACCAATGCTAGTTTGATAGCCATTGTTATATGCAAACTCCATCAAAGTCACATATTTGTCCCAACTTCCTGGAAAATCTAAAACACAGCCTCTTAACATATCCTCTAACACCTGAATGATTCTCTCTGACTGCCCATCAGTCTGAGGATGAAAAGCAGTACTAAGAAGAAGCTTTGTACCTAAAGCTTGCTGTAGACTTTTCCAAAATTTGGATGTGAACCTCGGATCTCGATCTGAAACAATTGAGATTGGTACCCCATGCAGTCTAGCAATCTGATCAATATACAACTCAGCTAACTTGTCCATTGAGTAATTGGTTCGAACCGGTACAAAATGAGCCACCTTGGTTAATCTGTCTACTATGACCCACACTGCATCATGTTTCCTTTGAGTAGTGGGTAGACCTGTAACAAAATCCATAGTAACATTGTCCCACTTCCATTGAGGAATGGGAAGAGGGTTCAGTAATCCCGAAGGAAGTTGATGCTCTGCTTTTACTTGCTGACATGTTAGGCGCTTAGAAACATACTCAGTCACATCTCTTTTCATTCCTGGCCACCAATAGAATTGTTTCAAATCTCTATACATCTTGTTGTTACCAGGATGCATGGTAAATACGGTGCTATGGGCGTCTTGCAATAATGCTTCCTTCAATTCTTTAACATTTGGTACACATAACCGATTTCGATAATATAAACCACCATCTAGTCCAATAGAATATTCTATCGGACCTCCTGTATGAACTGTTTGAGCCAACTGCTGTAACTTAACATCATCTAATTGTGCATCAAGAACTGTCTGCCTGAGATTAGGGCGAGCTCGCAATTGAGCTAACAAAGCCCCATCGGATGCAAATTTCCATCTATAACCTTGTAATAGCATAGCTGCCACCATCTTTCGGCTCAAAGCATCAGCTACCACATTAGCCTTTCCTGGGTGGTAATCAATGATACAATCATAGTCCTTGAACAATTCTAACCATCTGTGTTGTCTTAAATTGAGATCTCGCTGAGAAAGCAAGTATTTAAGACTCTTGTGATCCGTATAGATTCTGCACTTCTCACTATACAGGTAATGCCGCCAAATCTTTAAAGCAAACACAACTGCGGCCAATTCCAAATCATGAGTCGGATAATTCTGTTCATGAGGCTTCAACTGTCTGGATGCATAAGCCACTACTTTACCTTCTTGCATCAACACACATCCCAAACCATTACTCGATGCATCACTATACATAGCATATTCTCTACCCGTTATTGGTTGGGTAAGAACTGGAGCTTCCGTTAATATCCTTTTTAACTGATCAAAACTGGCTTGACAACGATCTGTCCACTCAAATCTAGCTTCTTTCCGAAGTAACTTAGTGAGCGGAGAGGCAATAACTGAAAAACCTTTCACAAACCGCCTATAATAGCCAGCTAAGCCCAAGAAACTTCGGACTTCTGGTACATTTTTAGGGGGTCTCCAGTTTACTATAGCCTAAATCTTCCTAGGGTCCACCCTGATGCCTTCTGAAGACACCACGTGCCCAAGGAAAGAAACTTCTTTAAGCCAGAATTCACATTTGCTTAACTTGGCATAAAGTTGTTGCTCTCTCAGGGTCTGTAACACTATTCTCAAATGCTCAGCATGCTCCGCTTCATCACGAGAATAGACTAAAATGTCATCTATAAACACCACGATAAATTGATCTAAATAAGGTCTGAACACCCTATTCATCAAATCCATGAAAGCTGCAGGTGCATTAGTCAACCCGAAAGGCATTACTAAGAATTCGTAATGACCATATCGAGTTCTAAAAGCAGTCTTTTGCACATCCATATCTTTGACCCAAAGTTGATAGTATCCCGTCCTCAGGTCAATTTTAGAAAACACTCCTGCACCCCTTAACTGATCAAAGAGATCCTCAATCCGAGGTAAAGGATACTTGTTCTTCACTGTCACTTTGTTAAGTTGTCTGTAGTCAATGCACATTCTCAAGGTACCATCCTTCTTTTTAACAAATAACACAGGTGCGCCCCAGGGTGACACACTAGGCTTAATGAAGCCTTTATCTAACAATTCTTGTAGCTGAACTTTTAATTCTTTCAATTCTGTTGGTGCCATTCTGTAGGGTGCTCTAGAGATAGGAGCAGTTCCAGGCAAAGTCTCAATAGATAGTTCAACTTCTCTCTCGGGCGGCAAACCCGGAAGTTCCTCAGGAAACACATCAGAAAACTCATTAATCACAGGAACATTTTGAAGATCGACTGTCTCTCTCTTAGAATCAAGAACCAAAGCTAGATACGCTTCGCATCCTTTTCTAAGAAATCTTTTTGCTTTCATAGCAGAGATAACATTGGTTAAGGGTTTTGACTTAATACCCTGAATCAATGTCTCTACTTCCCCATCACTCTTAATCAATACTGTTTTAGCTTTACAGTCCATTATGGCATGATATCTAGACAGCCAATCCATACCCAGGATTACATCAAACTCATGAAAAGGCAAAACAATTAGGTCAGCTGGGAACTCTCTCTCTTGAATTCTAATAGGGCAATTTCTATAAACTTCATTCACATGAATACTATGGCCCAAAGGACTAATTACACATATATCATAAGTCATATGATCAACAACAGACACATTTCTACCCAGCTCCCCATTACAAATATAAGAATGTGTAGATCCCGGGTCTATAAGCACATGCACATCAGTATCAAAGAGGGAGAATATACCAGCTATGATCTCAGGAGCATCAGCATCTTCTCGACCTTTCATAGCATAAGCTCGAATAGGAGGTGTAGGAGCAAAAGGTCGATCTACCGACTCAGAAACATTCCTGGACTGGGCTCTAAACTGGCCCGATCCACCTCTGCCTCTACCACAACCTCTACCAAAAGAGGGTGTATTAGAAGCTCCTCGGTTACTCTGTTGACTCAAAACTTGATCCTGTGGCATAGGACAATTAGCTATAAAATGCTCCGTGATGCCACATCTGAAGCAACCACCGGTGAGCATTCTATAAGTGCCCCAATGTCGCCTAAAACAATAGGTGCATTCTGGAGCTTGGCCTCTGCCTTGTCCTGATACAACACCTCTACCTGAGCCAGCTGTAGAAAAAGTCCCCTGCTGTCTACCTCTAGATGCAGGGTAATTGCCAAATGGCAATGATTGATCTCCTTGAGTCAACCTCGATCTTTTCCCGAATGTGGAACCACCCCGAGAAAAACTTCTTCTTCTTTGCTCTCTTTCTCTTTTCACATTTTCTTCCTTCTTAACCCGGATAGCTGCTTGAACCAGCTGATGATAATCCACAGGATGGAGAGAAATAGGCCCTATCAAATGATCCCGAATCTGATCATTTAATCCATCTTCGAACTGGCGACACTTGAAAGTCCCAGTTAACATTGGTTTTGGTGCATACTTGCTCAAGCGATTGAATTCGGCTTCATATTCAGCCACTGACATACCTATTTGCTTAAGATTCAGAAACTGCTTCAACTTTTCGTCTTTATAAGCTTCTGTCACATATCTCCTTTTAAACTCAGCTACAAAGAATTCCCAAGAGAGGGAAGCAGGTAGCTAAGGTTGAGTCAGAACCAGTTTCCACCAGTCATACGCTGCTCCCTGAAGTAAGGACACAGCACAAGTCACCTTTTGACTGGCGGGGCACTGAACTTCGGTAAAAACCCTTTCTACTCTTTCAAGCCACAGCTCAGCTTTCTCAGACTCTTCCCAAGTAGAGCCTAGAAACTCTTCTGCACCATGCTTTCTAATCTCAGAAATTGGAGCCTTTGGTGCAGTCATCCTATGTAAAATTTGAGCCATATCCTGGGAAATCTTCAACAAAGCTTCCCCAGACTCAATAGCAGTTGCACCACCTCTAGTAGATGCAGAAGATTCTGGCTGAGAAGGATTCGATTGACCCAGAAGATTACTTTCAGCCGACTCATCTACAACTTCACGATACCTTTCCATTTATAACTATAACAAAGAAACACAGGGACAGCCACAATCAGCCAACAACCACAAAATTCTATATCTAAGACACGTGAAATTCCTATTGGCCAGAACCGCCTAAACCAAGGCGCTCTGATACCAAAAATGTAATGACTATACTAGATAATCCTAATTACTCTTACTAATTACATTCATTAATTCTATCAATGCTATGACTTATTTGTTAATGATGCATATATAAACATACATACATACATTCTATGCCCATCATGCATGATCATATACTTATACTTTCACTTGCTGTAGAGTATTCTTAACATAACTTTATAATTACATGCCTTTATACATATACAAATGCCTTAGATGTAACCAAAAGAGATACAAAAATCAATCTCAAACATTTATGCTATTTCTAATCTTGTGTTGACTTGTGAGATTGTTGGCTTTGTCCCTGAACACACGATCTACCTTGCAAACCTACACGGATAAACACCCGTGCTAAGCTATAAAGCTTAGTGGGGAACAACTAATAACATGCAGATAACTACTTACAGTAGCTATTTCCAATCATTCAATAATGATAGAAATACAAAGCCTTACAAGATTAATCAAGATATAACAGTATCATATAATCAAAGCAATAACATACTTTATAATGTATTTGCACAAATGGCCTGCTTACAATTTCCTGTGGGTGTGGATAACGGGTGCAATGGATACCCGAAGGTATCAAAACAGAAGGATACCCGTAGGTATCTAAACAGAAGGATACACGTAGGTATCCGAACAGAAGTCTCATGTAGAGACAAACAGAAGACTCATAAGAGTCAAACAGAAGCAGCTGCGATAACCCTATAGGCATGCCTATCTATCCACAACCAAGTCTCTATGTGCAGGCATAACATATCACATATTGCAATGTATTGAAATACATTTCTGTATGTTTCTATTTGAGAAATAGAAACTTACCTTGTTATTCCTTAAGCAAACTTGCATCGCTATATACAGATAGAGAACACATTTGCCATATATCCGAGGTACCAATCTCAATTGTTTCAGATCGGGATCCGAGGTTCACATCCAGATTTTGGAAAAGTCTACAGCAAGCTTTAGGCACAAAGCTTCTTCTTAGTACTGCTTTTCATCCTCAGACTGATGGGCAGTCAGAGAGAATCATTCAGGTGTTAGAGGATATGTTAAGAGGCTGTGTTTTAGATTTTCCAGAAAGTTGGGACAAATATGTGACTTTGATGGAGTTTGCATATAACAATGGCTATCAAACTAGCATTGGTATGCCACCATATGAAGCTCTCTATGGTAGAAAATGCAGAACTCCTTCCTGTTGGATGGAATTAGCTGAAAATAAGTTGACGGGTCTTGACATTGTTAAAGATACTGAAGAAAAGATCCAACTTGTCAAGCAACGATTGAAAGAAGCCAGTGATAGACAGAAATCATATGCAGATCTGAAAAGAAAAGACATTGAGTATCAGGTTGATGATAAAGTGTTTCTAAAAGTGTCCCCATGGAGAAAAGTACTACGGTTCGGAAAGAAAGGAAAACTCAGTCCCCGGTTTATTGGTCCTTACAGAATCCTAGAAAGGATTGGACCGGTAGCATATCAATTAGATCTTCCTAATGATCTATCAAAGTTGCATAATATTTTTCATGTTTCGATGCTCCGGCGATATCGATCTGATGAGTCACATATCATACCAGTGCAAGATATCAGTGTCAGAACTGATTATACGTATGATGAAGAGCCTAAATAGATTTTAGCCAGGGAAGTTAAACAGTTAAGGAATAAAGAAATCCCTCTAGTCAAAGTGTTATGGCAACATCATGGAATACAAGAAGCGACTTGGGAACCTGAAGCAGCTATGGGGGCTCAATACCCTCAGCTCTTCAGTACAGGTATAATTTCGAGGACGAAATTCTTTAAGGGGGAGAGAGTTGTAATGCCCCTCAGTGTACCCTAGAAGAATTAACACTAATTAATTATTAGTGTCCATGTTTAATTGTGTGTATATATGTATTGAAGGACTTAATTGAAAAGCAAAAGAGTAAGTTTTGGGGCATTATTAGAAATAAAGGAAAGTTGAGACAACTTTGACTTAAACTTGACATTTGGACCAATTGGAAATTAAAGTGAGGTAGATATTTGTGATGAAGGAGGGCCGGCCAACTCATGGTCTTCACTCTCCATCTTCATCTTCTCTATCTCCTAAACCCTAAACTCTCTCTCATCCTCTCTCTCTCTCTCTAGATTTCTTGGAATTTTTGAGAAAGAAGTAAAGGTTTACTTGGTTTTGGGGGTGAAGGTAACTTGCTTCTCCTTTAATGTAAGTGATTCTTTGTATAGCTTGTTAGATTTTCATAGAAGTGTTTTATGTGTTTTAGAAGGAGAAACAAGTAAAAGAAAGGGGAAGGAGACTCTTCAAGGTTGAAGAGAAAGGAAGAGTTATAACAAGGTATGGGAACTTAGAATTTTGTATGTGTATTTATATGTATCTTGATTTGTCATGAGAGAGATTTTGAGTGCCTCTCTCATGTGTGTTATGGATGATTTAAAGCTTAGAAAGGGTTTAAAGTTGGAAGTATGTGAGTTTTGGTTGGAAGCATGAAAATCTGTTTTTAAAGATCATTTGACTAGTCTGTACACTTTTGCTCATATCTTGAGATATAGTTGCTCAAATGATGAAATTCCAGTTGCTATAGAAATTAGACTTGTGTGTCTTGATTTTGTTAGAAGAAACTGAAATTTGATTTTCACTGCATGATAGTGAAAATCGGTATTGAAATCTGATTATGGTTGTGATTTCTGCCTTTGTGAACAGTCTGTGGTTTTTATCGAATAACTGGAGTTTTACAGGTCCTATTGAGGAGATTTTTAGTGTTTTGAAAACTAGAATTGTAAACCTAAAACTTTGTAGAAGATAGTGTTTTCTGAAAAATCCATTTGGTATGTCGAAATTGAGATGCAATCTGAGTTTTTACATTAATTTATAAGGGGATTTTTGAACAACAATCACTTTAAGGCAGTTGCCCCGTCATTTTATGTCGCGAGCGCGACATATGTCGCGAGCGCAACATCAAACGGAAGCCTTGTGTCGCGAGCACGACTTATGCCGCGAGCGCGACATGAGGAAATGCTTATTTAGGCCATTTCCTTCGGTCGCGAGCGCGACTTATGTTGCGAGCGCGACATTAAAGTGTGGTGCCAGGCCATTGTTCTCTGTCGCGAGCGCGATTGTCGCCGCGGCCGCGACATTCATCGCGAGCGCGACAATATGCCTTTATGTTTGTTTTCTTTCGACTTCAATTGGGATTTAAAATTTGCCTAAACCCTTCTAAGCTTATAAATCATCCTAAATTATAGATATATGGCAAATGTGTTCTCTATATGTATATAGCGATGCAAGTTTGCTTAAGGAATAACAAGGTAAGTTTCTATTTCTCAAATAGAAACATACAGAAATGTATTTCAATAAATTGCAATATGTGATATGTTATGCCTGCACATAGAGACTTGGTTGTGGATAGATAGGCATGCCTATAGGGTTATCGCAGCTGCTTCTGTTTGACTCTTATGAGTCTTCTGTTTGTCTCTACATGAGACTTCTATTCGGATACCTACGTGTATCCTTCTGTAGATACCTATGGGTATCCTTCTGTTTTGATACCTTCAGGTATCCATTGCACCCGTTATCCACACCCACAGGAAATTGTAAGCAGGCCATTTGTGCAAATACATTATAAAGTATGTTATTGCTTTGATTATATGATACTGTTATATCTTGATTAATCTTGTAAGGCTTTGTATTTCTATCATTATTGAATGATTGGAAATAGCTACTGTAAGTAGTTATCTGCATGTTATTAGTTGTTCGCCACTAAGCTTTATAGCTTAGCACAGGTGTTTATCCCCGTGTAGGTTTGCAAGGTAGATCGTGTGTTCAGGGACAAAGCCAACAATCTCACAAGTCAACACAAGATTAGAAATAGCATAAATGTTTGAGATTGATTTTTGTATCTCTTTTGGTTACATCTAAGGCATTTGTATATGTATAAAGGCATGTAATTATAAAGTTATGTTAAGAATACTCTACAGCAAGTGAAAGTATAAGTATATGATCATGCATGATGGGCATAGAATGTATGTATGTATGTTTATATATGCATCATTAACAAATAAGTCATAGCATTGATAGAATTAATGAATGTAATTAGTAACAGTAATTAGGATTATCTAGTATAGTCATTACATTTTTAGCTGTAATGCCCCTCAGTGTACCCTAGAAGAATTAACACTAATTAATTATTAGTGTCCATGTTTAATTGTGTGTATATATGTATTGAAGGACTTAATTGAAAAGCAAAAGAGTAAGTTTTGGGGCATTATTAGAAATAAAGGAAAGTTGAGACAACTTTGACTTAAACTTGACATTTGGACCAATTGGAAATTAAAGTGAGGTAGATATTTGTGATGAAGGAGGGCCGGCCAACTCATGGTCTTCACTCTCCATCTTCATCTTCTCTATCTCCTAAACCCTAAACTCTCTCTCATCCTCTCTCTCTCTCTAGATTTCTTGGAATTTTTGAGAAAGAAGTAAAGGTTTACTTGGTTTTGGGGGTGAAGGTAACTTGCTTCTCCTTTAATGTAAGTGATTCTTTGTATAGCTTGTTAGATTTTCATAGAAGTGTTTTATGTGTTTTAGAAGGAGAAACAAGTAAAAGAAAGGGGAAGGAGACTCTTCAAGGTTGAAGAGAAAGGAAGAGTTATAACAAGGTATGGGAACTTAGAATTTTGTATGTGTATTTATACGTATCTTGATTTATCATGAGAGAGATTTTGAGTGCCTCTCTCATGTGTGTTATGGATGATTTAAAGCTTAGAAAGGGTTTAAAGTTGGAAGTATGTGAGTTTTGGTTGGAAGCATGAAAATCTGTTTTTAAAGATCATTTGACTAGTCTGTACACTTTTGCTCATATCTTGAGATATAGTTGCTCAAATGATGAAATTCCAGTTGCTATAGAAATTAGACTTGCGTGTCTTGATTTTGTTAGAAGAAACTGAAATTTGATTTTCACTGCATGATAGTGAAAATCGGTATTGAAATCTGATTGTGGTTGTGATTTCTGCCTTTGTGAACAGTCTGTGGTTTTTATCGAATAACTGGAGTTTTACAGGTCCTATTGAGGAGATTTTTAGTGTTTTGAAAACTAGAATTGTAAACCTAAAACTTTGTAGAAGATAGTGTTTTCTGAAAAATCCATTTGGTATGTCGAAATTGAGATGCAATCTGAGTTTTTACATTAATTTACAGGATTTTTGAACAACAATCACTTTAAGGCGGTTGCCCCGTCGTTTTATGTCGCGAGCGCGACATATGTCGCGAGCGCGACATCAAACGGAAGCCTTGTGTCGCGAGCGCGACTTATGCCGCGAGCGCGACATGAGGAAATGCTTATTTAGGCCATTTCCTTCGGTCGCGAGCGCGACATTAAAGTGTGGTGCCAGGCCATTGTTCTCTGTCGCGAGCGCGATTGTCGCCGCGGCCGCGACATTCGTCGCGAGCGCGACAATATGCCTTTATGTTTGTTTTCTTTCGACTTCAATTGGGATTTAAAATTTGCCTAAACCCTTCTAAGCTTATAAATCATCCTAAATTATAGATATATGGCAAATGTGTTCTCTATATGTATATAGCGATGCAAGTTTGCTTAAGGAATAACAAGGTAAGTTTCTATTTCTCAAATAGAAACATACAGAAATGTATTTCAATAAATTGCAATATGTGATATGTTATGCCTGCACATAGAGACTTGGTTGTGGATAGATAGGCATGCCTATAGGGTTATCGCAGCTGCTTCTGTTTGACTCTTATGAGTCTTCTGTTTGTCTCTACATGAGACTTCTGTTCGGATACCTACGTGTATCCTTCTGTTTAGATACCTACGGGTATCCTTCTGTTTTGATACCTTCAGGTATCCATTGCACCCGTTATCCACACCCACAGGAAATTGTAAGCAGGCCATTTGTGCAAATACATTATAAAGTATGTTATTGCTTTGATTATATGATACTGTTATATCTTGATTAATCTTGTAAGGCTTTGTATTTCTATCATTATTGAATGATTGGAAATAGCTACTGTAAGTAGTTATCTGCATGTTATTAGTTGTTCCCCACTAAGCTTTATAGCTTAGCACGGGTGTTTATCCGTGTAGGTTTGCAAGGTAGATCGTGTGTTCAGGGACAAAGCCAACAATCTCACAAGTCAACACAAGATTAGAAATAGCATAAATGTTTGAGATTGATTTTTGTATCTCTTTTGGTTACATCTAAGGCATTTGTATATGTATAAAGGCATGTAATTATAAAGTTATGTTAAGAATACTCTACAGCAAGTGAAAGTATAAGTATATGATCATGCATGATGGGCATATAATGTATGTATTTGTCAGATACAGGCCATTGCCCCTTTGAGAAGCAATGCACTGAGTGACAATTCTAACATCAGCAAGATTTTTCTTTTGAATCTTAACTATCCATCGACCCAGGCTTGTCCAAAAAGGAATACTTATAATTTAAGTAAGCCGATAAACGATAATTATCCAAGTGACTAAATACCAAATAAAAATCCGGCAATATAACGTCTAAAAACTTATCTAATCCACCTGAAAATCAAACAATTCTCTCATCCCATCAGGGGCACAACAATACAACATAATTTCCACATGCATCTCATACATCCATTCTCCTTATGATTCACAAGTCCTAAGATGATTCAATATTACATATTGAACTCTTAAACCACTATAACATTCCAAAGTAAAGAACAATATACATTAAAATCATCTCGCTACAACTGTAAACCCTGATGGAGATCTGCCCACACTAAATCCTTTCTTCTGATGGTTGAGCCATAGTAGCTGCTTAACCCGAAACAAGCTTATCCTGTTACCTACACAGATAACAAAACCCGTGCTAAGCTATAAAGCTTAGTGGGGAACAACTAATAACATGCAGATAACTACTTATAGTAGCTATTTCCAATCATTCAATAATGATAGAAATACAAAGCCTTACAAGATTAATCAAGATATAACAGTATCATATAATCAAAGCAATAACATACTTTATAATGTATTTGCACAAATGGCCTGCTTACAATTTCCTGTGGGTGTGGATAACGGGTGCAATGGATACCTGAAGGTATCAAAACAGAAGGATACCCGTAGGTATCTAAACAGAAGGATACACGTAGGTATCCGAACAGAAGTCTCATGTAGAGACAAACAGAAGACTCATAAGAGTCAAACAGAAGCAGCTGCGATAACCCTATAGGCATGCCTATCTATCCACAACCAAGTCTCTATGTGCAGGCATAACATATCACATATTGCAATTTATTGAAATACATTTCTGTATGTTTCTATTTGAGAAATAGAAACTTACCTTGTTATTCCTTAAGCAAACTTGCATCGCTATATACATATAGAGAACACATTTGCCATATATCTATAATTTAGGATGATTTATAAGCTTAGAAGGGTTTAGGCAAATTTTAAATCCCAATTGAAGTCGAAAGAAAACAAACATAAAGGCATATTGTCGCGCTCGCGACACTAGTCGCGCTCGCGACGAATGTCGCGGCCGCGGCGACAATCGCGCTCGCGACAGAGAACAATGGCCTGGCACCACACTTTAATGTCGCGCTCGCGACATAAGTCGCACTCGCGACCGAAGGAAATGGCCTAAATAAGCATTTCCTCATGTCGCGCTCGCGGCATAAGTCGCGCTCGCGACACAAGGCTTCCGTTTGATGTCGCGCTCGCGACATAAAACGACGGGGCAACCGCCTTAAAGTGATTGTTGTTCAAAAATCCTGTAAATTAATGTAAAAACTCAGATTGCATCTCAATTTCGACATACCAAATGGATTTTTCAGAAAACACTATCTTCTACAAAGTTTTAGGTTTACAATTCTAGTTTTCAAAACACTAAAAATATCCTCAATAGGACCTGTAAAACTCCAGTTATTCGATAAAAACCACAGACTGTTCACAAAGGCAGAAATCACAACCACAATCAGATTTCAATACCGATTTTCACTATCATGCAGTGAAAATCAAATTTTAGTTTCTTCTAACAAAATCAAGACACGCAAGTCTAATTTCTATAGCAACTGGAATTTCATCATTTGAGCAACTATATCTCAAGATATGAGCAAAAGTGTACAGACTAGTCAAATGATCTTTAAAAACAGATTTTCATGCTTCCAACCAAAACTCACATACTTCCAACTTTAAACCCTTTCTAAGCTTAAAATCATCCATAACACACATGAGAGAGGCACTCAAAATCTCTCTCATGACAAATCAAGATACATATAAATACACATACAAAATTCTAAGTTCCCATACCTTGTTATAACTCTTCCTTTCTCTTCAACCTTGAAGAGTCTCCTTCCCCTTTCTTTTACTTGTTTCTCCTTCTAAAACACATAAAACACTTCTATGAAAATCTAACATGCTATACAAAGAATCACTTACATTAAAGGAGAAGCAAGTTACCTTCACCCCCAAAACCAAGTAAACCTTTACTTCTTTCTCAAAAATTCCAAGAAATCTAGAGAGAGAGAGAGAGAGGATGAGAGAGAGTTTAGGGTTTAGGAGATAGAGAAGATGAAGATGGAGAGTGAAGACCATGAGTTGGCCGGCCCTCCTTCATCACAAATATCTACCTCACTTTAATTTCCAATTGGTCCAAATGTCAAGTTTAAGTCAAAGTTGTCTCAACTTTCCTTTATTTCTAATAATGCCCCAAAACTTACTCTTTTGCTTTTCAATTAAGTCCTTCAATACATATATACACACAATTAAACATGGACACTAATAATTAATTAGTGTTAATTCTTCTAGGGTACACTGAGGGGCATTACAAGAATACAATAGATAAAGCAAATGCCTCACTTTATTAATTCAAAGTATTTTATTACAATGCATTGGGGCTAGGGCTTACACTAACAGAAACATTGGGGTACATGTCAAAAATTAGCAGGTGCATGTTTTAATTGTGGTGATATTGACCATTATGTAGCAATTTGCCTTTCAATGTGAGAATAAGGCTCCGTACAGCAAGGTAGCAGAGGAGCTTCTAATGTACTTTCTACTGTTAAAGCCAGAAGTAGAGGCAGGGGGCAAGATGGATTTGGTCAGTATGGATATCAATCTCATAATATATCTAAATCAATTGATCGGCCTACAACACCAATTGTCCCAGGTAGGGCATATGCCATGAAAGCACGAGAGGATCAAGATGCTCCTAAAGTCATAGCTGGTATTTTCTCTCTATTTTTGACTCTGATATCCATACACTTATTAATTTGGATTCCACCCATTCATATGTTTACATTAGGGACATAGGTGGGAGTGTGTCTAATGTGCATCAATTGGACTATGATATTTGTGTGACTAGTCCTTTGAGGCATAGTGTATGTGTGAACAAAGTATTCAAGGATTGTCCCATCTTGATTCAATAAAGGGAATTTTTAACTGATCTTATTGAGTTGCCATTTCGAGAATTTGATGTTATTTTGGGAATGGATTGGCTATCCAAACATCATGCATTGGTTAATTGCAGGGCTAAGATGGTGACTCGTAGTGATTCTAATGGTAAAGAAATAGTAGTTCAGGGTATTCAAACTCGACCTTTAGCCAATGTTCATATCCACCATGCAAGCCAGATGATTTCTCATAAAAGGTTGTGAAGCATTTTTGGCCCTAGTTCTTGACTCAAAGAGGGATACAGTTAAGCTTCAAGATATACCTATAGTAAATGAATTTTCTGATGTGTTTCTTGAAGACTTACCTAGCTTTCAGCCAAAAAGGGAAGTAGAATTATCTATTGAGGTTTTGCCTAGCATAACACCTATTTCAAAGGCACTCTATAAGATGGCACTCTATAGGATCGCCATGAGGTGTACTGATTTTTTTTGTTGAGAAAAAATATGGTTTTATGAGGATGTGGATTGATTACCTAAAGTTAAATAAAGTGACGATGAAAAATAGTATCAATTGCCTAGAATAGAGGATTTGTTTGATCAGTTAAAAGGGGCAGGAGTATTTACAAGGATTGATTTAAGATCGGGGTATTACCAACTTTGAGTTAGGGATGTGGATGTCCCAAAGACAACATTTAGAACTCGATATGGGCATTACAAGTTTCTAGTAATTCCATTTAGATTAATGAATGCACCAGATGCCTTTATGGATTTGATGAACAGGATATTCAAAACTTATTTGGATTAATTCGTGATGGTATTTATTGATGACATATTGGTTTATTCCAGAAAGGAAGAAGAGCATGCTAAACATCTAAGAATTGTGTTACAGACTCTAAAAGAGAATTAATTGTTTGCTAAACTAAGTAAGTGCGATTTCTGGCTGAAGGAAATTTCTTTCCTTGGCCATATAATATCTTTTGAAGGCATTACAGTTTATCCAGCTAAAATTGAGGCTATTGTCAGTTGGAGACCATCTCAAAATGTACCGAAAGTGAAAAGCTTCTTAGGTTTGGTAGGCTACTATTGCCGCTTTGTAAAATTATTTTCAGTTATTATTTCTCCATTTACTAAACTATTGAGGAAGAATGTCCAATTTGGGTAGACTGATCGATGTGAGGCAAACTTTGAATAGATAAAGCAATTGTTAATAAAAGCTCCGAGCCTCACTCAACCAGTTTAAGAAAAGAGTATGCCATGTATATAGTGATGCCTCTAGAGTTGGTTTGGATTGCATGTTAATGCAAGAGGGTAAAGTAGCGGCTTATGCATCCCAATAACTCAAACCACATGAATAAAATTACCCAACACATGATTTAGAGTTGGCCACTGTAGTTTTTTTCTTGAAGATTTGGCGACATTATTTATATGGTGAAAGATGTAGAATCTACATAGATTAAAAGAGTCTCAAGTATTTACTTACTAAAAAGGAATTTAACTTGAGGCAGCGAAGATTGCTCGAACTATTTAAAGATTATGATTGTATAGTAGACTACTATCCGGGTAAGGCTAATTTGGTAACCGACGCTTTAAGTAGAAAGGAAATGACTGCTATGGTGATACAGCGGGGTAAATGGAAATTTGCTTTAAATGGTACTTTGATAGGCCAATTAAGGGCTACACCTTATGTAAGATAGGCTGTGATGGATGCACAAAAAAAATAATGAGAAGTTACAATGGGTTATACAATCTCTGCATGAAGAAGATCAATCTGGGTACTTAGCAAAAAGAAATGGAAGTTTGTATTTTAAGGATAGGTTATGTGTTCCAGATGATAGAGAATTGAAAAGAACTTTGCTGTATGAAGCTCACAACACAATATTCGCTATGTATCCTCGGGGTAACAAGATATATCAGAATTTTAAGCAATGTTATTGGTGGTTGGGTATGAAAAAGGATGTAGTTATCAGCAAGTGAAAGCAGAGCATCAACTTCCCTCTGGATTGTTGAATCCTATTCCCATCCCTCAGTGGAAATGGGAAGATATTACCGTGAATTTTATGATAGGGTTGTATGTAGTGGAAGCATAATACAATTTGGGTAATTATTGATAAGTTGATCAAATCAGCTCATTTCTTACCGGTTATAGTAGATTATTCCATAGACCAATTGGTAGAATTATATGTGAATGAGATTGTTCATCTTCATGGAATACCGATACCTATAATCTCATATCGGGATCCTAGATTCACATTTAGATTTTGGCAGAGTTTACAGAAGTCTTTGGGAGCACAGTTAAAGTTTAGTACAACTTTTCATCCTCAGATAGATGGACAATCAGAAAGGGTTATACAAGTTTTGAAGGATATGCTAAGGGGTTGTGTTCTAAATTTTTCTGGAAGTTGGGATAATTCTTTAGCTTTGATGGAATTTGCGTATAATAACAATTACCAGACTATTCTTGGTATGGCACCGCACGAAGCTTTGTATGGTTGAAAATGCAGAACCCTGATATGCTAGACTGAGTTAGCTGAACGTAAGATAATTGGTCCCGATATAGTTAAAGACATCGAAGAAAAAGTTAAGGTGATCAAGCAAAGATTTAAAGAGGCTAGTAATAGGCAAAGGTCATATGCAAACTTAAAAAGGAAAGATATCGAATATAAAGTTAGGGATAAAGTGTTTTTAAAAGTATCGCCTTGGAGGAAAGTTTTGCAATTTGGGAAGAAAGGTAAACTGAGCCCGAGATTTATTGGTCCTTATGAAATCCTACAAAAAGTTAAACCCATGGCATATACGTTGGCTCTTCCTATAGAACTATCAAAGCTGCATGATGTGTTTCATGTTTCTATGCTTCGAAGGTACCATTCAGATGAATCACATATGTTACCAGTGCAAGAAATTCAAGTTCAGACAGATTTTACCTATGATGAAGAACCTAAAGAGATTTTGGCTAGGAAAATCAGGCAATTAAGAAATAAACAGGTTCCTCTTGCCAAGGTACTTTGGCAACATCATAACGTTTAAGAAGTAACTTGAAAACCAGAGTCAGTGATGATGGCACAATACCCTCAGTTATTTAAATCAGATATGAATATCGAGGACAAAATTCTCTTAAGGGGGAGAGAATTATGAGGATCCAACATTGACCCTAGTGGGAATTATGTTTAATTAATTGATATTGAGGGCTACATTAACGTTTATGTGTAATTATGGTCATTTTGGGTTAAAGTTTTATGGAGGGCAATGTGGTAATTTCATTAGATGTGTGTGTAAGGGGAGAGCATTAATTGAAAGAATAAAATAGATGTTGGGGGCGAAATTATGATTTAAGATTTAATTGGGGGTTAATGCTTGAAATGAAAGCTTGATGGGTTAATTTTATGAGAGAGCATTTATGCAAGGGTTAAATGGTAATTTAGGTCTTCTAGAGGCTTCCTCATGTGATTAGAGGGAGAATTAGTATATATTGCTTTCTCTCTCTTAAAGACTCCATCTCTCTTTCATTTGTTAATGAGTTTTAACATTGAGTTTTGGTAAGGGAATCTCCTCCTCTACTTCTCTCTTTGGATTAATAAAGGATTTCATAAAAGCAACGTAGTTGCTTAACTTTGAATGTTGCTTGTAGAGGTAGAGACAAGTAAAGACAAAGGCAAGAAATATTGAAAGAGTGAAGAAATCCTAGTAAAAAGGTATGGGAATGCTTGTTTGATCTTACATTTCATGTAGTTGTCTCCATCATAAAAGGAATTATCAGTATCTAACCCTAGAAGATTGAGATTCTTGTAAATAGCGCATTTTGCTATAATCTTTGAACTAGCATAATTCCATTTGAGGGGTTGATTTAGTTGAATTATATTAAAATTAGAGATAAAGATAAGAATGTTTGATGGGTATAATAAGCATTGAGGGAATCTATTTATTGAAATTTGGAAAAGTGAGGGGTTGAAGCTTTGAATGGTTGGAAATAGGGTTTTGGTGGAATTCTCCTCATAACTGGACAGTCGGCCGAGTGATTCTCCACTCAACCAAGTGGTCTGGTCCTTCTTTTTAGTTTCTCCTCACTCACCTGAGTATGATGGGTAGCCCTCTCTTGCTCGATCGAGTGCTTCTTTCACTTGGCCGAGTGACCTAACACTCAGCCGAGTGAACTTAGCCACTCAGCCAAGTGTCACCCCACAGCTTTCCCTCTTTGCTTCCCTATGTACTCACCTATGGTATAACATGTGGTTTGTCATATACCTACTCTTTGTAATGGTTAAGGTGAAGTAATCATTAGAAATTTGATAAAGCAAGTGTTAATTGCAACCTTCTTTAGTCCTTATAGGTATAATTATTGCTAATACCTATAATTGCATTGATTTGGCATATAATTTCATGAAGTAACATATTGTTACTCATGAATAAGTTTAAGAACTTTGTATATGATAAGAGCATGCAAAAGATGATGGTGTAATAGAGTTGGTACCATATTGCTCCATGGAAGTAAGTTACTCTCCATGGAAGTAAGTTACTTTGGTAATTGCTACACACTCATTTATTGCCTTATAAGGATTATATGACTTTGCTAATTATGATAAAGTAGGCTATTTAACTCAAATGTTATACCTTATTGTTGTTATACTATAGCATACAAGTGTAATGATATGAGTTATCGAATATTGATACAACTACATGAACATGTGATATACATTCTTGTATACGGTGGCCTTAAGCCAATATTGTATCAAGTAAACATAAATATGGTAACTCAAAAACATTTCTAGATATTGTTAAACCTGCAGGTATTAGTTCAGTTGTGGATTAGATAGGCATGCCTAGAGAGATATTGTTGCAGTTGCTATTAATTGTCGACCCTATTTGGGTCTATTATTCGTTCCTTAATGGAACTATTGCTCGGCCCCGTTTGGGTCTATTGTTCGATATTTTTGGATATCTTTTGTTGATACCAATTAGTATCTATTGCTTCCGTTATCCACCTTTTGAACTAATACTTAGGCAGGCTATTAAAGTTTAAGAAAAGGTTCCTAAAAATGAAATATATTAATTATTTCACTTATTAAATGTATTCACCATGGATGGGTTTATTATATTGATTAATCTTAAATTTCTCTTGGCTATGAATTGTTTCAACATTTTGCAATTATTATAATTATTTTTTAATAATGTGATACTTGTGTTAAAATTTTTGTCAATGACTATTGTGTGTAATCATCCATATTAATCATGCTTTCCCCACTAAGCTTTATAGCTTAGCATGGGTTGTTTTTTATCTATGTAGGTTTGCATTTAGAGGTTGCTCAAGGACTTAGTTCTGTATTAGAAGGCCAACACGAGTTGGTCAAGATTTTGATGTAGGATATTTTTGGATAATACTTTTGTCTAGTCCTATATTTTTATAACTTAAGATCTGATGTAATTATATTGGAGGACTATAACTTGAATTAAGTTCCCTTTTTACATGTGTTGTCCATATGTCTATGGATGAATGATTTGTGATTGCCATGAAAATGATTTCCTTGCATGAGAAAGCCTAGGTTCTCCATGCATGTTATGTATATACCCTATAGATAATTGTTAAGCCTTGTGTGCATCCATTAGGGTGTCACAACTTGAGTACTAGGCTACTCGAGGGAGTTCAGTTATCATAAGCCCACCTCCCTCCCCTTACCTTCCCCCAACCCCCCTCCAGATACTAGACATTCATGTTGTGAAGTTGTTACAACTGCCAAGCTGTCGACATTCTTGAAACCTATTTTAAATGAAGCATTCCTTCACTTTTCGTAATAATAACTGCTACGATAAAGTTCCCTCATTTCTTTCAACTGCAATAGTTGTGTTCTGCAGCTCTTCGTTTCCTATATAAGAGCATTATTGCAAGCAAGTTGTGCTGTTAAATTTATCCAAATTAAACACATGTCGATCATCCAATGGTACTAATTTCTAATAAAAACTTCCCTCATTCCTTAATTTTCACCTTTTCTTACTTTGCAATCTCATTTCCTTCCCTTATATTATTCCTTTTTTTTTGCTTAACAACATTTTTACTTTGTTCTCTACTTTCCTAGATCCAACACCAATCTCCATAGGTTAGTGACCCATATCCCTTATTTCATCTTTGTTCTTTGCTTTCCCTATATATTTATTGCTGAAATGAGTGGGTCAGTAGGCTCTAGTGACATTAGAATTAGTGAGGGTCTCTTAGACAATAACACACCAAGCACATCTACTATTAGCGTGTCCTTAGAGAATGTGCTAGTAGAGCTTCCAGTGTTCTAATCGCTAGTCTAAAATAGTACATCCTCAGAAAGTGCTCTAGTGGAAATTCCAATGTTCCAAACTCCAACCAAAAATAGACTTATACCGAGAAGAAGGCAACCGAGAGCTAATCCAAGAGTTTAAAACATTAGCTTATCCATCAGAACTGATGACCTCTATGATCTAAGGATGAGATTAGGAATATCAAACTAATATGATTTGCATGCTTTGGGCCCTCACCTTTGACCAGATGCCAATTTTAATGGTAAGAAAAAGTTGGTTCTTTATGAGGCTGATTTCCAAGCTGGAGTTACTATTCCTTTAACCCAATTTGAGGTGTCCTTCTTTAAATATTGCAACCTCACCATAAGTTAGCTCCATCCTAATGTTTAGCTTACTATAATGGACTTACAAATCTGGACTGTCGAAGAGGGCATTAATCTCATAGTTAGGTTCTTCAAAGTGACCCATATGGTTGGACTTTGAGTAATGAAAAAGGATCATAATTACATCCAAGCTCAAGTTGAATATGGCATTTTTTTAGGGAGTTTGACTCATTAAAGAATTGAAAAGACCGTTTTTTATCTTAAAGAGGAAGCATGACTTTCCCATCTAAACTTTATAGGGGTGATTTGTAAACAAGAATGAAAACCTTTTATTGCAAAGCGAGGAAGAGGAAAATACCTTATATCGATGGAGATAACTTATCCAAGAAAAGATAGATATTTATAAATTCCTCGACCCTTTTTCCTCGAGAAGATCAGAGGAATAAATAAGGTAACCACTTTTTGTTATATTAAAATAGAATCTAATTTTTTTCTCATCATGTTCTTATTTTGTAGTTATGAAAAGAGCAGGAAAATAATCTTTAGGTGAAAAAATTAAGGCAAAGAGGGCCAAGGCTAAAGAAAACCCTGGACAAACAAGTATGGCATAAGCTTCTTCTGAGGCTGGATAAACTCCAGTTGCTCTTACGACTATTTCTAGGAGTTCAGCACAAAATCATCCTATTACTAGTCCTTTAAGCAACAGTCCCTCAAATGCAATCACGATATCAGATGCATCTCCAACAAATCCATCTTCTTTAGCTAGTACCAACATGCCTTCGATATTACTGCCTGGTCCTTAATCCTCCTGAACTACAAAGGAAGAGTTATCAGCTCCCTCTGCTAACTGGTATAAAAAGCTCAACAAGTTGTTAGATGAAGTTCACGGGTTTTGGCACTAGGATTCTTGCTTTTATAGCTCCTCTAAGAATGGATTACTATAGTTATAGATTGATTACAAGCAAAAGTTGGACTCTGTAAATATGAATACTTATAGCCGCAGATTGATGACTTATTTGATTAAGGATAAAGAAGGCTATAATATAGAAGAAAACTTTTTGTACTATATATAAATGCTAAGAATTCTTAATCTTATTATTTGAATTTATAAGTCCATCTTCGACAATTATGATTTTAACTAACCATTTCAACTATCCATATTTGGATCAGTTTATGGTGATATATAACGAGGAGATTCGAGTGTACTCAGAACCTAGAGAAGCTTGATGAATATCTGAGAATTTTGCCCCAAACCCTAAGCAATAAATATGAGTAGCTATATGTAAAATTACTAATTTGTGCCATTTTTGATTGACGCTTATCTTTTTAGCCATTTAGCTACAACAAAAAGAATTATGGTTAATTTTGAGAAGATTAAAGCTATTATAGAATGAATAAATATTTGCCAGAAAAGTTTGAGAAGCTAAAAAGTATGTTGACAAAAGCACCAAACCTTGCATAGTCAACCACAAGAAAAAGATTTCATGAGTTATAATGATATTTTTAAGAATGATTTGAATTGTATGTTAAGGGAAAAGGGTTAAATAGCTATCCATATTTCCATATAGCTTAAGTCAAACTTGCTATAGCAATTAAAAGTTACCAAATTGCAAATTGAACAGTTGAATACTGTAAAGAAATAGATAAGTGAAATGAAAGATATTGAGTACCCCTGGTAACAAATGTATAACAAATGATAATCTAAGTTTACCCCTTAAGATTTCATTTCATATAAGATTATCTATATGTAGGAATAAAGTTATATGATTGTTTAGTTAGTTTCAAGGGTCGTGTATGTTGTGTTATTGATGATGTGCCATAAAGTAATTCTAGCAAGTATACAGATTAAACTTGACTTATTGCAACAAGCATGGTTATACAAGGTGGCATATTGTGATAATGACAGTTGACGCTGATTTGAATGAGGTGACTTGTTATTTGGATGGTGACTTTAATGGCTTCCAAGTAGGCTACCATTGTTTGTGGACAGTAGCATTTGAGAATAAGGTATAGAAGTTTGTGCTTGCTTTTAGGCCACTTATAAAGATAAATATGTGCCACAAGTGGAAGCACTTCAAAGGGAAGAAATGAATAGTTATTTTTCATTAATAAAAAAAGCAAAGACAGTGATCACTTTACAAACACTGATAATGGATTGTATTATCAAGGGAGATTTATAAGTGCTAGGTGGCACATAATTGAGAAAAAATACTAAAAACAGTGATAAAATGACATCTTTAATTATTTAGTTCTAATAAATTTCGAGGATGAAATTTATATTCAGTAAGGGAAAATGTAAAGCCTTAAGAAAATCCAATCATGTGAATAGTACTCTTTAGGATGAATAGTGTCACCTGAGGCCCACCGAGCCTAAAAAAATTGATCACCATTGGAAAAGTACATTTCATGATGAGTTCGGTAGTATAATTTGAGAAGAAATTAAGATTAAATGAGCTTTTAAAAGTCAAAAATAAAAATAAGTCAGGACTAAAAAGAGTTGACTAAAGCTTTAACCAGCTCAAAAATATTCCACGAAATTTAAAAATTTATTCTAATTATATCGAGCCACTTGTAATAATGTATCTAAATTTTTGAAAGTAAAGATTAATTTTTAAAGGACTTTGAAAATTCAAATTTTAGACAGGTAAAATGCTCTTTCGGGTTAAGTTTTATATCGAAACGATCTTGGATTGATTTGAAATTTTAAACACATTTTAATTAATATTTTTATGTATTTTTAGACTAATTTTGATAAAAATTTGATAACAAAATTTATTGGCCAATCAAAAAGTGACAAGCGGCATCAATTTTCACCATATGATGAAATAGTACTTGGTTTTATTTGGACCATTGGGTGTAGGACCAATATTAAATCTGAAAATCAAAATTTTTTGTGCTCATTTGGCTGCCCCTCTTTTTCCTTTTTGTTGTCCCGTATGAACCTTCACCATTTTCCTTTATTGATGAAAATTTAACCTTGAAATTTCCTTATGTTTCCCACCTTAAATCCATCAAAAAAAATATATATAGCTTTCTCTCCATCTCATCTTGATCGTAAAAGTGGAAAAGGGCAAGAAAATTTAAAATTTCCAAATGGGTCATATTAGGTAAGTTAATGAATTTGAGTTCTTTCTTTAGATCTAGATTATGGATGATTACTAGACTAGTTTTTATATGAATTAAGGTTGAAAAATGGAATAAATTTGATGGTTACTTTTTAGGTAGAATTCAACCACTAAGAAGAGGGGGAGAAAAAAGCTAAGTTAAGGTGGATAAAGGCAAAGATAGGCTTTCTTAAGTGGTTATGATTGAAATAGGTAAGTAAACATATAACCCTTTTAATTTTATGCCAACTATGGTTATGTCAATTAGGGTTTTGGTATAAATGTTGGTTTAAATTAAATTTTATGTTATAAATATGAAATTAAATGTGTAAATGTTTAAATTAAGGTGTAAAAATGAGAGTGTAACATTAAAAAATTCCATAACATAATTCATCCATTATGGAATTTTTAGAATTTAATATGTATTTTTATGGTTTAATTTGAAATTAATGATAAACATATGATAAAATGATAATAGGAATTAATAGTTGTGAAACATAAAACTTAAAAGCATGTAATGGCATTTAGAACCTTATTATGGAACTATATGATCATTATGTTAATGTGAGAATTAAATTAAATGAATATGTAAATGTGTTTGAATATGTTGCATGACATGTAAGGAATGTGTAAATGGAAGAAATAAAAAATGTACCACTTTTAACTTATGTGGGCCAAATGGCCTTAGTAAGGAAAACATAGTGACAAATAATAATTATTCATGAATATGAGTAATGGTAATGATATGAAATGAATTTGAATGTTGAACTATGAAATGAAAATGTATGCAATATTTATACTCTGTGTGTGTGTGTATTGTAATGACTATACTAGATTAACCTAATTTCTGTTACTTATTTCATCTCATTATCTAATACATGGGAATAAAGTAATCCATTTAGCTATCATATACTATATCATGTAAGTCATCTATAGGAGATGTATATATATATATATATATATATATATACACTATAAAAGTCATATAGATTTAAGTCTGTTACATTAAAATCACGATCTCCTATATATATATATACTATAAAAGTCATATAGATTTAAGTCTATTACATTAAAATCATGATCTGAGTCATTATTTACAAAATTGATTGATTACATTACAACCTATAAGATACAAAATAATTTAACCAAAAAGAGATAACAAAATAAAACTCATACATTAAAATTTCTCTTTAGACTGGTGTTGGCTTTGAAGTTGTTGGCTTTGTCCCTGAAGAAAAGATCTAGCCTGTGAACTTACATGGATTAACACCCGTGCTAAGCTATACAGTTTAGTAGGGAACAAAACAATATGTTGATAATGTTAGTGTAAGCCCTAGCCCCAATACATTTTAATAAAACACTTTAGTTAATAAATGAGGCATTTGTTTTATCTATTGTCTTCCTGTGCATATCAATTGATAGAACTATCCAAGAATGTTGTTTCAGTTTAAGTTATCATGTGTGAGGCACATGGTTGTAAGACCTTGAAACAAATGAGACTTCATTCTAAATATCCCTAGTCAGTCATTGTTATGGGAATAACAAATGAATTAAGACTAGTATGCTCTCTCTGATAAGTTGAGTTATGTCTTACGGATCATAAGGACAAGAGTGTCAATCAGAGATCATAGATACATGTTTAGAACATGGTATCTGGATTCGATCCACTCATGAGAACACTACATGGTACAAGTCATAAGTGTTTCTCATATGCAAGTTTTGTATCGGAGTTCTTAGACCTAAAATCTCTATGAAACTCTTTATGAATTACTGTGTGCTTTGACATACACCTAACGTGCTCGTAACAGAGTGACAAGTACGGGTATGCTTAGGTATGCATTGATTCATGTTAGAGAGCATGAGAGAAGTGAAGGGATTACCCCTCTCTATAAGAGAGAAAATATCATCGGCCACTTGATCAGTGAACTGAGAAGTGTATGGCCATACCGAGATGAAATAATGAGTAATCATTATTTATCTGAGAGTTCAGTGTCACTGGAATATCAAGAAAGGAATTAATATATATAAGGATGACTAGTTCCATGCCTTATATTAATTCTGATATTTATGGATAAGGGACTATGCAAAATTGCATTAGGTCACTAAATGCCATATGCATTTTCATTTAATTTGGAATGCTATAATATCTTGCTAGAGAATATATATAGCCTTTGAATTAATTCATTAATTCATTGCCAACATTAAATGGACCTATAGGATCGTACACAAGGCATTGGGCTTAAAATATTTAAATAAAGTATTGGGCATTAATTTGGACTTTTAATTAAAGTCAAATTAATATATGTAATGGGCATTATAAATGCTATTGGACCTTGGCTCATGAGAGAGAGAAACTCAGCCCACATGGTTTAATTTCAATTAATTAATTATTTCGTATTAATTAAGTTAATTGAGTATTAAATCCTAATGATATTTAAATCAAATTAAAACACTTAATTAAGAGATGACATAGCCAAAATTCCAAGATTAAATACTAAGAGAATTTCGGCACATGTGAATCTCCAAATTAAGTGATTAATTTGATTATAATGTCTTATGGTTTATCTTGGATTAAATCAAAAGAGTTTGAATCAATATATATTACTTATTTTAAGGAAGTGATTAAGGCTAAAATAAATTATCTTGAGGTAGTAGATTTTAGATTAATCACTTACATAATTAGATGATATATATTGATAGAGAAAAATGGAAAACCCTAGTTTTTGCTAGGTTTTGGCGTGAATTACATCTCTCTCTCACAAGAATTTCTCTTGGCCGAAACACACAAGGGGAAGAACTCTTTCTTGCTTCCTTGTGTTTTTGGGCATTAATAGCACCTAAAAGAAGTACAAGATCAAGTCTTGTAGCTTCAAACGATAGCCATTACACAATACTTAATTTGAGAGCTAGCAATCTCGGTTTTTAAGCCATCTTTGCAAGTGTGTGTGTGAGAATAGAGAGGAGTGGCGTAAAGGCTGTTCCTTGGCATTGGTGGTGAAGGTATAAGGTTAAGATATCCTCCTTGGTTGCTGGTCATCATCAAAATCAAGTTTTAAAGGCATCTAAAGTTGTATGTTTTAAAACCCTAAAATTGCATATTTCGATTCTTGTCATGGAATTGTATGGTATGTATGATCAAATTTTTATTGTTTTTCGCTGCGTGATCTTTATGTGCATACCATGTCATATTCCATCAGTGGTATCAGAGCCTAATCATGCTTATTTTAGTGCTTTAGATGCATGAAATAATTAATCAAAAATCGTTATTTTAAATACATGCAATGCTGAAATTTTCTGTTTTGAGTTTTTGGCATTGTTTTGGTGTAAAAATGATTTTTAATGATAAGATAGGTATTATAATTAATATGACATGTTAATATACTGTCCTAAGATGTTCTAGGAGCTGTTAATGGTTGGATTTAATTGATAATACCTGATGGTACATGTTAATATTAAAACTAAATGCTATTTGGCATGTTAATTGTTAGTTTAAAAACTAGTTTTAAATATTAAATGTAAAAACGATTTTGGCATGTTTGTAAGTGATTTTTAAAGATTAAATATTAGGTCTGGACATATTTTAAATTTAGTTTTAATTATGGTCCATGACAATTTAATTGATTAATTTTAAAATCACTTAAAACTATGACTAGTTTGTGTTTATTACATGTTTAATCAACATTGTTTGTTTTGTTTTGATTAAAATGGTAAAAACACATTTAGATCAGATTGGTACAAAATATTAAATCAATATTTATGACCTTATTTGAATTATTAAACGACTCATAAAATTGATTTAAGCATTTATGCATTTTGTGGCATCACATAAGCATTAAACAACTAGTTTTGTTGTTTGTTTGTTTTTATATGCATGCCGTGTATCATATATATTTTCTTCATGATTTTGTGTTTTTAATTGATGTTGGTACATATTATATGTATTTTCAATGTTTATGGCCTGTATGACATAAAATTAAAAAAATGGCAAAATTGGAAATTATACTAAAGTTGATTTATAGCACAAATATAACTAGTTTGTGTTTTGGGCTTTTAAGAGAACTTATTCAATAAGAGGATTTAGTCCATTGGGCTTCGGCCCAGGCTCATCACAGGATCATCTTTTAAAGGTTCAAGTACACAATTTCCATTAATGGGCTTGGCTAAATTAATTAAAATTGGACTTTGTTTGATCCATGAATGTTATGTATATTTATTTGCTTGTTTGGTGTGATGAATGGATATGCATGGTGCATTCATGGGCCCTAGGTTTTTGTAATTAAATATGGCTTGCGAGCCATTATGTATTATTGTAAAAGTTTCATTTATTTCTTAGAATAAAATTTACTTGAAGACTTTATAAATCAAGACGAAGCCCACCGGAGTGGAGAAGCCCAACTCGAAGATTCTTATGTAATAGTATATAATCTTAGTTGTAGGTTTTTGGGCCCATGTTTGTCATGCTTTACTTTATGCAATTATTTATATATGCATGCTATGAATAGATGACAAAGCGTATGCCATATAAGCCGTAATAAAATGAATCCCTAAAATAGTAAGTCACAAAGTTGCCTTTCTAATTCAAAACATGTCAAGGCATCGATCATCGGTCACGTAGACTAGAAGTCCTAGATGCGCCCGATTATCTTTGTGAGGCATGGGTTGTGAATGTAGGTTGGAATTAACATGGAAAGGGATGCCCGAACCTAGGCAACTAATAAATGGGTTTGTGCTATAACATCTTAAGATGTTAGCCCGTTTGATCCGAGAGTCATGTACGAGACATGATTGGAGTTTTTCCTACCTAAGTAACTTAACTTGTTAGGTGTACAAGCTCAGCTTGACTAATAAGTTGTTGTGAAAAATGGATCTTGGCCCATATTAAATCACTAATGCGAATTATTTAAAGGGATATTAATTCAGTTTGTGGGATTATAAATAAGACCTCATTTAATCTTGCTAAATTTTATTGTAGATTGAAAATGGCATTTTCAAACAACAATTTCTCATTGCGATCGATCCTTAAAAAGGATAAATTGAATGGCACCAATTTCATAGACTGGTCTCGAAACTTAAGAATAGTTCTTAAGCAAGAGAAAAAGTCGTATGTTTTGGATGCACCCTTGCCTGAAAAACCTGCTAGGAATGCCTCTACGGTTCAAAAGGAAACTTTTAAGACCAAGAAGAGTAACTCCAATGATGTGACCTGTCTGATGCTGGCCACTATGGTGCCTGACTTGCAAAAGCAATTTATGGACCAAGAGGCTTTTGCGATCATGGTGCACCTCAAGGAGATGTTCTAAGAGCAAGCTCGTCACGAGAGGTTCGTGACAACAAAGGCCTTGATTTCTTGTAAGATGGCTACGGGTACTCC